>ONZH01001927.1:0-39600 GCA_900303285.1 Rhinella marina
TTGTTTTTACATTTTAAAGAAGACATGTCTGACCACGTCTCACACACACACACAATGACAATTAGGGGTGGGGTCTATTTGCTTTCCCCTTTGCCTATGCCATCTGTGGTTGTCATAGGCAACGTGATTTTAAGGGGTGCAGAATTTTATCTTCTTTTTTGTCTAGTTTGGCTTGGGGTCCATGGCAATGTAGAGGAAAGAAGTTTTCCTTGTATGGTCTCACTTTACAGAGAGGTTACATTGTCTTTGGAGTGTATTGTTGAGAGGCTGTGATAGTTGCGTAATAGTGCGACTTGGGCGCGTTATATGCACCCAGACATGCTTCCCCTGCTGTCCCAGTTGCATTCCAGCAGTGTTGGCATCCTTTTCTGAGGTTTCAGGGTGGACTTGATGACCTCCAAGTGGTCGAATTGAGATTTCCAAGTGGCGAGCATTTTTTTCCCATAGACTTTAATGGGATTCGATATTCGGTCGAATAGTCGAATTTCGCGGTCTATTCGAATCGAATTTCGAACTTTCGAATATTTCACTACTCGCTCATCTCTAGTAATAGATTTTCTGTGGACTCTAGTATATTAGGTGGTTTATAATAAACTCCTATAAATAGATTATTATTGTTTTTGCCTCCATGTGTTTCTACCCCCAGTGACTCTACATGTTCATTTCTCTCACTTGTATCTTTAGACAGGACTTTACATAAAGGCAAACCACTGTCCGGTTTTGACGATCCTTTCTAAACAGACTGTAACTCTGTATGTTACCTGCCCAGTCATAGCTATCATCCAACCATGTCTCAGTTATTCCCACTATGTCATAGGCCTCCTCAGACATTACCACTTGCAATATACTAGTTATAAGTATACATTTAATTAACAGGGTTTTTTGTATATTTTTACCCTATACCTTTCATTATGATCTATCCCCTCTGCTAAACTATCCCCCCGTTTCATTATTTCCCCCCCCATGTCTCTATCTGCATCTTCCACTCCTATAAAGTAATTACCCTCCCCCACAGTCCCTAGATTAAATACTCTTCCAACCTTCTAGCCATCTTCTCACCCAGCACAGCTGCACCTTCCCCACTGAGGTAGAGCTGATCCCTAAGATAGAGCCTGTTGGCAACAAAGAAGTCGGCTCAGTTCTCCAAGAACCCAAACCCCTCCTTCCTACACCAGTTCTTGAGCCACTTGTTTACCTCCCTAATCTCCTGCTGCCTTTCTTGTGTGGCTCTTGGTACAGTTAGTATTTCAGAAAACACTAACCTTTTAGGTCCTTGACCTAAGCTTGTGACCTAAATCCCTAAAATCATTTTTAAGGACGCTCCACCTACCTTTAACTTTGACTTTGGCTTCAATGTGGATCAAGACCACTGGATCTTTGCCAGCCCCTCCCAGTAATCTGTGAACCCAATCCGCAACATGTCAAAGTCGAGCACCAGGAAGACAACACAACAGTCTGTACCCCTAATAATCTCCCACTCTCACTACCACTACCAGCACCTGTCTGGCCTGTCCTGCTCTCCTGACCCCCTGCTTACAGGAGCTGACATTCCCCTGACTGGCAGGGGAAGTGTCTTGCTGCAGCAGTGCCATCCCTGAACTGGTATGCCCCTCATCTGCCAACCTTGCAAAGTATAGACTATTTTATTGTAAGAATTTTAATGGTGCAGAGAGGAACTATATGATTTAGAATGTCTAATGCATCTCTATTTGAATCATGTTGGGCTTAATGTCTCAAGTGGCTTGGGGAGAAATAATTAGATAACAGCAAATGAAGGGTGTACATTTAGTTTAGTGCCCATTTTTAGATGGCACTGTTATGTTAGCCATTTTGTTCATTATTTCTTGTAAGTTAAAACTAACAATGAGTACAAAACTTGGAACATGTACAACTCTTAGCATTTTTTTTTCCTCTCCTGATTTTGCATCCAAAATACTGAAGTACCAGCAATGGCATTTAATTAAACATTTCGAGGTATATAGCATCTATGCCTATCTATGTATCTTGATGGTTGCACATATACCCAAACTTTGTATAATCTAATATTGTGGTTATTTCCTTTTCACTCACATCTATGTTCTATTTATTGCAAAGGATGAACGTTGTAAAAGACTGTTTTCATGTTGAATCAGTTTGTCTGACATTCATTATGTCAATCCATTTTTAATGGCCAGAAGAAATAAAAACCAGAAGAATGCCTAACCCATTTTCCTAGAAACTATTGGTGTAAAACGGATGTCACATGTATGACGTCCGCGTGATATCTGTTTTTTTTTTTTTACAGACCCATAAATTTGAATGGGAAAGGCCAGCATGAAAAAGAAGCAAATGAACTGGCTCATTGACCATAAGGGGTCAGAGATGAGTCTGAGTGCTATCCATTCTATGCTTGTACATCACCTTGACATGAACATCGCTCTGAATAAATCCTAACCTACTGAATGTATGTTAGAGTGATTCTGTAACTTACGTTTTTTTTCAGAATTAGGCTACTTTCACACTAGCGTTTTTGCTGGATCCGGCAGGGTTCAGCAAAAACGCTTCTGTTATTGATAATACAACCATCTGCTTCCGTTATGAATGGATCCAGTTGTATTATCTTTAACATACCCAAGACGGATCCGTCATGAACTCCTTAGAAAGTCAATGGGGGAAGGAAGGATCTGTTTTCTATTGTGTCAGATTGTGTCAGAGAAAATGGAACCATCCCCATTGACTTGCATTGTGGGTCATGACGGATCCGTCTTGCTCCGCATCCTAGGATGGAAAGAAAACGACAGCATGCTGCGGTTTGCTCTGTGGTATGAGAACGGACGGGAATGCATTTTGGAACATTCCGTTCTGTTCCGTTTCGTCCTCATTGACAATGAATGGGGACAAGATGGAAGCGTTTTTCTCCGTTATTGAGACCCTATGATGGATCTCAATACCGGAAATTTTTAACACTAGTAGCCTTACTAGTTTATATGTCTTATTATATATTCTTAAAGATACCCAACATTATAAAAAAAAATAATTTTTCCCAAAGCTGTTTAATCATGTTGAGAGCTGATGGCTACAGTTTTAGCATTTTAACATTTTTTTATATTTATAATAGTGAGATAAGCTAGATTGTCATTTCATTGTCATCTGAACAATAAAATACAGTATACCACCTAAGAATGCTGTCATTACCAGCAAAAGGGACAACATATTAGAAAAATATTAGAAACATGCCTGTTTTAAAAGCAAAGATAATTAGACACATACCAGGATCCCAGAATCTCTGAACATAAAGTTTAACAGGTGAGTCAGATTCACACTGATGAGAAAAACCATGGGGGAACCACTGTGTCTGGTAATTGGCTGCCACTGCAAGCACTGACATGTCCAAGCTGAGGAGGGAAGCTACTGGATACTGGACATTTCAAGTAATTGGAGGAATAAATTTATTCACATCGATGTCATGAATGCTGAGCAGCTCAAAGACTATATTGCAAAGGTTACACCTAGTGTTTGCTAGTATTTAGCAGCTAAATCCCGGCAAAATGTCTATAAAAAGGGCAAATATTCATAGAAATAAAGCTTGCTCTTGTTCAATTTTCAAAGGTCATATGAAATTGTCTGCCACAAAACTCTTCTACATCATCAAACAGCCCAACCATAGTTGGAAATATCTTTCTAAAAAACAAAACAAAAACTAGGCCGAATATTTTGAACAAATGATTGATTTATGCTGTCAATTTACAGTACATTAGGAAAGTATCACCCCCTGGTGCTTTTTGTTTTGCTTTTTAGATTTTATGCAGTAAAAATTGCAAAATAGTTACAGTGGAATTTAAAAAAAAGAAATAAACAAACTGAAACATTGTTAGTACATATGTATTCAACCCCTTGGTCATGAAACCCCTAAATAAAGTCTGGTCCAACCAATTAACTTCCAAAGGCATATTAGTTGAATAAGGTCTCCCCGGTGTGCTATCAAAGGATCACATGATGTGACCCTGAGGCTGCAACTCTACTGAGAGAGCAACATGAAGACCAAAGAGCTCTCTAAACAGGCCAGAGACAAAATATAGACCAGGGCTGAGTTAAAAACAATCTCAAACTTTGAACATCCAACGGAGTACCAATAAATCCATTATAACTAAATGGAGCCAAAAACAATAATAAAATACTAATAGGAGTTTATTATAAACCACCTAATATATCAGAGGCCACAGAAAATCGACTTCTAAATGAAATAGATGAAGCGGCAAATCAGAATGAGGTTGTTATTATGGGGGACTTCAACTACCCAGATATAGACTGGGAAACTGAAACCTGTATATCTCATAAAAGAAACAGGTTCTTGGCAATAACCAAAGACAATTACCTTTCCCAACTGGTTCAGGACCCGACTAGAGGGACGGCCATACTGGACTTAGTATTAACCAATAGACCTGACAGAACAACAGATGTGCAGGTTGGGGGACACCTGGGTAACAGTGACCATAAAATAATAACCTTTAAATTGTCATTAAAAAAAGCATTTCTTCAGGGAAGAACAAAAATACCAAACTTCAAACATGCAAAATTTAGCCATCTAAGAGAGGCCATAGGTCTAACTAACTGGGACAAAATCCTCGAAAATAAAAATACAGCCACAAAATGGGATATTTTTAAAAGCATCCTAATATCTAATTGTGAGAGGTACATACCGTATAGGAATAAAATGATAAGAAACAAGAAAAAACCAATGTGGATAAATAGAACTGTAAAAAAAGCAATAAATGACAAAAAGAAAGCATTTAAATCACTAAAACAGGAGGGGAGCGAGGAAGCATTGAAAAACTATAAGGAAAAAAATTGAATTTGTAAAAGACAAATAAAAGCAGCTAAACTAGAGACTGAAAGACTAATTGCTAAAGAGAGTAAAACTAACCCTAAAATGTTCTTCAATTATATAAATACTAAAAAGTATAAATCTGAAGGTGTCGGCCCCTTACAGAGTAATGAGGGGGGAATAGCAGAGAGTGATGAGGACAAAGCAAAACTCTTAAATATTTTTTTCTTAAAAAGATTAAAATAGACAAATCGCCAGGACCGGATGGCATACACCCACGTATCCTAAGAGTATTAAGTAATGTCATTGCCAGACCCTTATACTTGATATTTAAGGACTCTATACTGACAGGGAGTGTTCCACAGGATTGGCACATAGCAAATGTGGTGCCAATATTCAAAAAGGGTCCAAAAACAGAGCCCGGGAACTATAGGCTGGTAAGTTTAACATCTGTAGTGGGTAAACTGTTTGAAGGTTTTCTAAGAGATGCTATCTTGGAGTACCTCAATGAAAATAAGCAAATAACTCCATATCAGCATGGCTTCATGAGGGATCAGTAGTGTCAAACCAATTTAATCAGTTTCTATGAGGAGGTAAGTTCTAGACTTGACCGCGGGGAATCAATGGATGTCGTATATCTGGACTTCTCCAAAGCATTTGACACTGTACCACATAAAAGGTTAGTATATAAAATGTAAGTAAATGGCTCAGTGATAGAAAACAGAGGGTGGTTATTAATGGTACATACTCAGATTGGGTCACTGTAACTAGTGGGGTACCACAGGGGTCAGTATTGGGCCCTATTCTCTTCAATATATTTATTAATGATCTTGTAGAAGGCTTGCACAGTAAAATATCAATTTTTGCAGATGACACTAAACTGTGTAAAGTAATTAACACAGAAGAGGACAGTACACTGCTACAGATGGATCTGGATAGACTGGAGGCTTGGGCAGAGAAGTGGCAGATGAGGTTTAACACTGACAAATATAAGGTTATGCATATGGGAAGGAATAATGCAAGTGACCAGTACATACTAAATGGTAAAACACTGGGTAACTCTGACATGGAAAAGGACCTAGGAATTTTAGTGAACAGCAAACTAAGCTGCAGAAACCAGTGTCAGACAGCTGCTGCCAAGGCCAATAAGATAATGGGTTGCATCAAAAGGGGCATAGATGCCCGTGATGAGAACATAGTCCTGCCACTTTACAAATCACTAGTCAGACCACACATGGAGTACTGTGTACAGTTCTGGGCTCCTGTGAACAAGGCAGACATAGCAGAGCTGGAGAGGGTTCAGAGGAGGGCAACTAAAGTCATATCTGGAATGGGTGGACTACAGTACCCAGAAAGATTATCAAAATTAGGGTTATTCACTTTAGAAAAAAGACGACTGAGGGGAGATCTAATAACTATGTATAAATATATCAGGGTTCAGTACAGAGATCTCTCCCATGATCTCTTTATCCCAAGAACAGTGACCATGACGAGGGGACATCCTCTGCGCCTGGAGGAAAGAAGGTTTGTTCACAAAAATAGAAGAGGATTCTATACAGTAAGAGCAGTGAGACTATGGAACTCTCTGCCTGAGGAGGTGGTGATGGTAAGTTCACTAAAAGAGTTCAAGAAGGGCCTGGATGTATTTCTGGAGTGTAATAATATTGCAGGTTATAGTTACTAGATATGGGTTGTTGTTGATCCAGGGAGTAATTCTGATTGCCTGATTGGAGTCGGGAAGGAATTTTTTCTCCTAAAGTGAGGAAAATTGGCTTCTACAGCACAGGGGTTTTTTGCCTTCCTCTGGATCAACTTGTAGGAAAACAGGTTGAACTGGATGGACAGATGTCTTTTTTCGGCCTTATAAACTATGTTACTATGTTACTATAACCAAATAGGAATATTATGGCACAATGAAAACCTGACAAGAGAAGGCCACCCACCAAAACTCACAGACCAGTCATGGAGGAGATTCAACAAATGCAACAATAACACTGAAGTATCTTCAAAGAACCACAGCTGAGATGCAAGTATCTGCTCATAGGACTACTTGAAGCCATACCCTCTACAGAGTGGTACTTTATGGCAAAGCTGCCAGAAAAAAAGCCATTGCTTGAAGAAAAACATAAACCGATTTGGAGTACGCCAAACCACAGACTCCCCAATTGCATGGAATAAGGTTCTCTGATCAAATGAGACTAAAAATTTTATTCTTTTCACCATCCTTGGACGCTTTCATCACTCGAAGAACACCATTCTCACAGTGAAGAATTGTGGGTCGTGGCATTGTTCTGTAGGCATAGTTTTCATCTGCAGGGACTTGAAATCTAGTCAGGATTGAAGTGCAGGGCAATTCTTGAGGAAACCTTGCTTCAGTCTGCCAAAGATTTTAGACTGGGTGGAATGTCTTCTTCAAGCAGGATATGAGCCTAAACTTACTGTTAAAGCTACACTGGAAGGGGAAACATTTAGTGAGAAATTTATCAAGCCCTGCACTCCAGAATTATAACTTCATGAAGTTGCAAGTCAGGGCTTGCAACTGTTTAGGGCCACCTGCGCAAAAATGTTGCTACATTTTGAGCACAAAATGCTAGGACCCTATCTGGGCATCGGTATATTACAAACTAATCCTTACACAAATACCCACAGGGGCAATAACCGATTTTTTCCCAGATACAAATTGCTTTGCACTAAAATATAACCTTTATTCCATGAATGTAAAACTTGGTGAGCCTAACAAAAGATTATCTGCACTTTGATGCTTTCCTATTGTTTGGCAGCAAATACGTTTGGCAGATCTTTAAAACCTAACACCTGCCCCCCAACATGTATCACCAGCCTCTGCTGGCTTCATCAGGGGTTTGGGCAGCAATGAGGAAACATACACCATGCCAGATATTTAAGCTCACAGACAAAGGACTGACATAATAGGCAGCCAACACGCAAACAAGAAGTCACATATAGGGTGTTACTGTCAGGTCTGGTCACCGGAGAACATAGGTTTTCTATTTTTGCTTGGTATTCTGAGTTTTTGTGTGTTTCTGTTTAGTGCCTACGCCTTGCCTTTAACCATGTTCACACTGTGGAGTTGTTTTGGAGCCAACGCCCATCTTCATGTTTTTGTTTGTCTACTTAGGGTTAATACTCAGGTGCTGGGCTGAGTGGCTTCTCAGAATCTGGTCCATTCAGAACCTGGGGGTGGGATATCTTCCTGCATAAATACCTGCCCTCTTCTCTGGTCTTTGCCGGTTTTTGCAAATCCTTGCTATTCCTGCTTGTGCGTTGTATAGTGTGTATCCTGACTGCTTATATTTGACCCTTGGCTTGTATCTGACTACTCACCCGTCTTCCGATTTTGTACTTACATTATCTCTGGTTTTCTGATGCGGCTAGTCGACTATTCTTCAGTGTTTTGTTCGTCTCTGTTTGTTGTCCCTTTTCCCTGCACCTAGTTAGTGTAATTGCAGTCCTCGTGGTTGTCGCCGTGTCGCCTAGGACACGGAGGCAATTAGGCAGGGACAGGGGTTGGGGAGAGCTCAGGGATCACATCTCCCTTTTCTGTGTACCCCAACCTTGACAGTTACCTTACTTCAAACCAGCCCAATTAGGTTCTGCATCATCTCTACGAGGGATGAGCGAACCAAACCGTAACGAACCAGATTCGTTACGAACTTTGCCAAAAGTTCGGTTCATCACTGAACCGAACTTTGAGAAAGTTCGTAACGAATCTGGTTAAAATTACAACTGTGACGCAAAACTGTACTTTTTTCACTGAATAGACCAGGATACAAGGGATTATTACTCCTGTATTTCTGTGAAAATCAAGATGTGTGACGTCACCCCACAGCCAAAAAAAAAGTAAAAAAAAAAAAAAGTTTAAAAAAACTGAGGCTCCATAGTCAAATCCGTTGATTCACCTTGGCCAAGCGTTCTTCCCAAGACTTGAGGGCTGCGCCTTCCTTCCCGAACCAGGCTCTCAGGATCTTGATGAAGTCTGGTTTCACGGTAAAGGGGAAGGGGGCAGAAGAAGCCAGTTGCCAGTCCCCGAAGAGCATGGCTTCCGACTTCCCGCAGTTGACTTTGGCCCCTGAAGCTTGTCCGAACTCCTCGCAGGTTTGGACGAGTGCAGTCACCGAACGCCGGTCAGCGCAGAAGACGGTAACGTCATCCATGTACAGCGAGCACTTGACCTCGAAGTGTCCTGGTGCGGTGATCCCTCTGATCTCTCCATTCTACCGGATAGACTCCGCGAAGAGTTCTATAACACAAACAAAAAGGAGAGGTGATAGAGGGCAGCCTTGTCTGAACCCGGAGCAAACCGGAAAGGGGTCAGTCTTCCAGCCATTCACCAACATCGTGCTGCAAATATCAAGGTACGTCAGGTTAACAAACAAACAGAACCTCTCACCTTTGGGGCACCTTCAGCCAGGGAACTCTTGGCAAACCTTGATCTGCCCTTGTAGTCTCTACCACTTTTTAGTGATGAGGAGGAGGAGGAAGTCCACTAAAGTCAGCGGGTGGAATGTACTAAGACTCCAGAGGAGGTGTTGGCTGTAAGCTCCTGTCCCGTGACTGAGAGTACACGCTACACGTTGCTGCTCTGCTGGGTGCCGTCAACCCCGTTTAGCCTCAACAAAAAAGTTTAAAAAAAAGTTAAAAAAAAAAAAGATATAAAAAAAGTTGTAAAAAAAAAAATTAAAAGTTAAAAAATGTTAAAAAGTTAAAAAGTCCATATTAGGAAAGGCTCTGGCTGTTTCAGTCATTCCTCTGGTTTCATGTCTCTCCTGGCTAGAAGCTTTAGCTGACAAAGTGAGGTCACCATCCTGTAAGGTTTTCTCCGCTGTCACATCCAATTGGGTATCCTTGTGGACTCCCAGCCTTTCAGGGATTTCATGGCGGGTGCGCACCCCAGATGGCGAGTCTCCAGCCGCCACTACATCTCTGGCAAAGCTGTCTCATCACTGCACAGTAATGTTCAGAAAAAGGTTGGCGACTCATTGGGACTCTCGGTGCCCAAGACCGTGCAACTGAGTGCTGATGTCTGGTCCTCTAATTATGGGCAAGGGCAGTACATGTCTGTTACTGCCCACTGGGTCAACATCCTCCCAGAAGACCATCAGGAAGTTGGCCCATTCTTGCCACTGTCACCTCCACGGTGCTTTAGGGGGCCAGCAGCGGGAAGCACAAGTTCTGCCTCCACCACCTTGCAACCATCCGCCGCTTTGACTGCAGTCCAACCTGCCCCGGTGTCTTACCACCTATGTCAGGCCCGGCGCTCTCAGGCTGTCCTTCTGGGTCCAAAAGAATAGTGTCCAAAACATACTGGGTGCAATCAAGAGCTGCTGAAGCTGCCTCCTCAACTTGTCTCTTCTCAACAATACTGGCCTGGGTGCAATTAAGTGCTGCCTCCTCCTCCTCCTCAACTTGTCTCTTCTCAATCATACTGGCCTGGGTGCAATCAAGTGCTGACTCCTCCTCCTCCGTCAATTGTCTGTTCTCAACCATACTGGGTGCAATATAGTACTATTACTGCTGCTGGTTCCACTGTCAAATGTCTGTTTTCCACCCTACTGGGTCCAAGGCAATGCTGCCGGCAATGCTGCTCCAGCGGACATCTTCAATGCTGTCAAATGTTGTCGACCTGGCTGAGGTTTTGATTTTTTCCACTTTTTTCATTGTAATAGCAACTGCAACTAAACGAAACTATACCCTATCAGACTCCCACTATTGTAGCTGCAATTAATCAGCCGTTATAGCAAGGTTCGTTTTAGGTTTGGTTCGTACGAATCCGAATTTCACGAAAATTCGCCGAATCCAACCGACCCGAACTTTTCAAAAGTTCACTCATCCCTAATCTCTACGCTCCCTTGATAGAATGGCAGCAACAGCGCTGTCTAGATGCAGTGCTGCGCAGAGTAAAACTGCGCTGCAACTTAGTAAAAGTATCGGAGCTTCCTGGTTCCCCAGAGAGTCTGCGCTGATCAGACTCCACAACGGAACGCCTCCAGTCACCACTGCGCATGCGCAGGATGCGGCATCTCAAATCTCCCTGCCATACTCACAGAGGTGCGCTGAACTTGCCCATCTATTACTTGAGCTGCCTAATGCTTGTATCAGCCAGAGAAAATGGACCATCGAAGTATTAATAACAAGCTGGAGAAGCATATACTCTGCAGTTTATGTGGTTTAAATCCACAATTTTAGACATAATACTATTTGAAGACAAAAGACATCCTGTAAATCATTAAAAGTATCATGCTTTCTCTCCAGCTCAATTAAAGGATGTAACTTCTCAAGTTTATGCACATATGACATTTTCAATCAGAAAAGCATACGTCCACAACTAGGACTACAATATTATATGATCAATGCAGAGTAATCCTATGATGTAATACATTTCCATAGATCATCATCTCACACTATTGTAAGCCTATGTCAATCCCATATTGTCCATTTGAGCACAGAAACCGTTGAACAATACACCAATACGTGATATACAATATTTAATCAGGTGTGTGCCTCATTATTATGCTCACATAGTGAAATTAAAGGGTTTCTGTCACCAGAAATCACCCTATTAAACCAAGTGTCATCTGCAATGAGCAAATGACACTTGATGACAGTAATGTTAGTCTCCTATTTCTCTGTCCAGCAGTTTAGACAAAAAATAGGTTTTTATAATATGCAAATGACCTCCCCTAGGTGCAGTAGGCGTGAACCTGCACCTAGGAGAGGCCGTAATAACGCCTCTTACCACGCCTCCGTAGCGCTGATTGACAGGGCCGGGCAGCCAGCTCTTTCGGCTCCCGGCCCTGTACGATCCCGAAATCCCGCGCCTGCGCACTGCGGTACTACATCCGCGCACGTGCGCTGAGAGCCGGCGGCCGCCCGGGTCCCGGCTCCTTCGTGCGCGGATGTACTACGGCAGTGCGCAGGCGCGGGATTTCGGGATCGTACAGGGCCGGGAGCCGAAAGAGCTGGCTGCCCGGCCCTGTCAATAAGCACTACGGAGGCGTGGTAAGAGGCGTTATTACGGCCTCTCCTAGGTGAAGGTTCACGCCTACTGCACCTAGGGGAGGTCATTTGCATATTATAAAAACCTATTTTTTGTCTAAACTGCTGGACAGAGAAATAGGAGACTAACATTACTGTCATCAAGTGTCATTTGCTCATTGCAAATGACACTTGGTTTAATAGGGTGATTTCTGGTGACAGAAACCCTTTAACTTATAAAAATGAAGAGAAGGTAAAACCTTCATTAAGTCCTTTTGGACTGAGGCAATCCAGCCTGTAAATCCACCTGGTCTCTTCTTGCAACAATATTTTGTCTAGGTTGCCCTTTCTGGCACCCAGTGTCTTCTTGCATATACCCCAGAAACTGAGACACTTTGGATCACCTCCATGATATTGTCTCACGTGTCTCGAAATGGGGGTGTCTGCCTTAGTATTTATACTGCTAATATGTTGGGAAATCCGTCGCCTAAATTCCTGGATGGTCTTGCCGACATAAATATTGGGACATGTACATTGAACAATGTACACTATGCCTTTAGTCTAACAATTGATATAGTTCTTCACATAATATTGTTTGTGATCAATAGGATTTTGAAAAATTTTAGTTTTTTTCAAAAAAGGACGTTATTTTTGAGCAAAGCCATGTCTTTGGCATTGTGTGGCAAAAAAGCTATGTACTAACAGATCCTTTAGATTCTTTCCTCTCCGATGTGTGATGCTAGGATGTTCAGATATTACATCTCTGAGGTCATTATCTGCTCTCAGGATGTGCCAATACTTTTTGAGTATCTGATACACAGTGTAATTCTGAACATCATATGTACCAATACATCTTAAAGTATCTGTTGCTCCAGTTTTGGGTTTGTCACATAAAAGATCTGTTCTGTTGGCATGGCTTGCCCGAAAAAAAGCCTTATGCAAGACCTTTTTTGGATACCCTCTCTCCACAAACTTGTGATATAGGTTGTTACTTTCTTTGATGAAGTTTAGCTCTTCAGAACAATTTCTTTTCGCTCTAATGTATTGACCAATGGGTACCCCCCTTTTCAGGGAGTTAGGATGACAACTTTGCCAATGTAACAAATTGTTTGTGGAAGTGGGCTTGCGAAACACTTCTGTCTGGATGCGGCCACCAGAGTCCACGGAGATCTTCAAGTCCAGAAAAGTTATAGTATTAATGTGAATCTCTGATGTGTTTTGTTCCAAGTGACTGTAAATGTTCTTGATCAAGTTATCTAGGGCTTTTTGTTCTTCTGCACTCAAATTGTTATGACTCACTGTATGGCTGGTTCTAATGGATTTTAGGTCTCGTGTGACCAGATCAACAAATGTCTCTATATTTCCATATTGGGAAAAAGTTGGTGTGAACTTTGACCTCAACTTCAGAGAGGACAAAGGGGGCTCCACACACTACTGCTCGGCAAGATCCCTGCGCTCCAGCTATTTTTCTTCACTCGTAACTGTGAAAATCAAGTTTTTATTTAAAAGATATTGCCATTATTAGAGATGAGTGAATTATTGGAAAATTTCATTTGGCTGCTTCGGCAGCCAAAAAAAATTTTGCTTTGTGATGAATTACTTCATTATGAAGCATATTTCTTTGTAAGTAGTGGGTCCAATGACAGGGAGTGGTGATTGCACCACTGGTCGTCGTTGTACAACTCAGATGCCACATTCATAGCTGAACGTGGCGTCTGATAGTAATAAGAGTATAAAATTTTATTTAAAAAAAACACACAAAAAATGACTTACCTCATCCATTTGTTTGCGAAGAGCCGCCGTCGGCATCTTCAATCTGGCACGGGCCGTGATAATGTCAGAGTGGCCATGAGGATAACAAAGATGCTGCTTACAAGTAATGGATTTTGTATAGCACAGAAGAATGTTGTGAACATGGTTTCTAACACTTTCTAAGTAGAGATATGTTAAAATAAACTTCATTCTTGAAATAAACTATTTTAACACATGGCTTCCCCTAATTGTATTGAGGCTTAGATTGTTCACTAATGAAAACTAAATAAGATTCCAGAAAAAAATTTTTTTGTATTGCTCATTATTAGAGATGAGCGAGCACTAAAATGCTCGGGTGCTCGTTATTCGAGTCGAACTTTTCCCGATGCTCGGGTGCTCGTTTCGAGTAACGAACCCCATTGAAGTCAAAGGGAGACTCGAGCATTTTTTGCAGGGGACCAAGGCTCTGCCTAGGGAAGGCTGGGTGAAAACCTGGAAACCTCAGAAAATGATGGAAACACCACGGAAATGGACAGGAAACAGCAGGGGCAGCATGCATGGATGCCTCTATGCCTCTGAGGCTGCTTAATCCCACCATTACCCCAAATTCTCAGGCAACAGCCTGGTGGTTATCCTCATGGCAATTGTGCTCACCCAGACCAAGAAAGGCGATGCAAATACCCATCACATGTTAGGGAAGCACCCAACTGACACCACTGCTCATGCTGGCACTGCAGCTGAAATCAAGTTTAGTATCTGTTCTTATCAGTTGCTGTGCCTGCTGGTGGTATAGTGGTGAGCATAGCTACTTCCCAAGCAGTTGATCCGGGTTCGATTCCCGGCTATCGCAGGAGGCAATTAAAAATCAGTACAATATCTAATACGTCCCCCTACCCGGGTAAATTGTTTGGAGAGAGGGCCTGTAGGTGGGGGGGGGGAGGAGGTTTCGCTGGAAGAGCCAGAGGAGTGCCCCCTGGGTTTGCGTGTGTGGTGGTGACAACAGCCGGAATGCATTTGGAAAAACTCTAGCATCAGCCGGTGCAGTATCGATTCTTCTCAGTTTAATACCGTATACGTCCCCTATCTTGGGACCTTATATTTTATGGATTTTTCGACCACGGAAAACGGAAAAAGAGCTTGCTCTGGCCAGGGGAGTGTCTTTCCCACTGCAGCTAAGGGGACGTGTCCATGCTCTGCCTATCACAGGTCAGGAGGGAAATAAAAGAAGAACCAAACAAAAATCTGTACAATATCTAAGACGTCCCCTATCCGGGTAAATTGTTTGTAGAGAGGGCCTGTAGGTGGGGGCAGGCTGGGGGGAAGGAGGTTTCGCTGGAAGAGCCAGAGGAGTGCCCCCTGGGCTAGTGTGTGTGATGGTGACAACAGCCGGGTGTAGTTAGAATGACGACGCAGGACCCCAACTTAAAAATTTAGCATCAACCGGTACAGTCGTAAATTATGAGATTGATCAAGTGTGGTATGTCTTCTATGTATACTACTCAGTTTAATACCGTATATGGCAGCTATCCGGAAAAATAGTTTGTAGAGAGAGAGAAAAAGATAGGACAAAGAAGTAAATTGTTTAGAGAGACGGCCTGTAGGTGGGGTGGCAGGCTGGGGGGAAGGAGGTTTCGCTGGAAGAGCCAGAGGAGTGCCCCCTGGGCTAGCGTGTGTGGTGGTGACAACAGCCGGAATGGATTTTGAAAAACTCTAGCATCAGCCGGTGCGGTATCGATTCTTCTCAGTTTAATACCGTATACGTCCCCTATCTTGGGACCTTATATTTTATGGATTTTTCGACCACGGAAAACGGAAAAAGAGTTTGCTCTGGCCAGGGGAGTGTCTTTCCCACTGCAGCTAAGGGGACCTGTCCATGCTCTGCCTATCACAGGTCAGGAGGGAAATAAAAGAAGAACCAAACAAAAATCTGTACAATATCTAAGACGTCCCCTATCCGGGTAAATTGTTTGTAGAGAGGGCCTGTAGGTGTGGGGCAGGCTGGGGGGAAAGAGGTTTCGCTGGAAGAGCCAGAGGAGTGCCCCCTGGGCTAGCGTGTGTGGTGGTGACAACAGCAGCCGGGTGTAGTTAGAATGACGACGCAGGACCCCAACTTAAAAATTTAGCATCAATCGGTACAATTGTCAATTATGAGCTCGATCAAGTGTGGCATGACTTTTAAATGGATATTGCATGTGGTCACGTACTCCCTGGAACCCCATAGTCACCCCTTCCCTGATGTGCTAGCCCAGAACATTCTCTGCCCCAATTCGCAAGACCTTTTACTGTTTCTGTGTGCTGACAGTGGGGATTTACCAGTGTTGTCTGAGGAGGTGGTGGACAATGGCGAGACACAGGTGTCGGGGGGTGAGGTAGTTGTATGGGAAGCAAGTTACAGTGGGGACTCCTTGGGGGGACTTTCTCATGATGGGACAGATTCAACTTGGGTGGATCAGGCACAGGAACAGATCAATTTTTTTTGTGTTTATTTAACTTTTATTTATCAAAAATAACCAGAGATATTTATTCGTTATCTTCTCCGCGCAGTCTGGCGTTGGGGTTCGTCACTTTGATGGCGAGCTGTGCCGCTCTCTCCACAATGGTCTTTAGGTTCTTAGATGGAGACGTTGTCGGCGATTTCAGCACAGAAGGACTTGTTGCTCATCAACAGAACCTGGACCTCCTTGACATTGTGGACCAGGAATTTGCGGGTGGACCAGGAATTTGCGGAACCCTGTTGGCAGCATGTGTTTGGTCTTCTACTTGCTACCATATCCAATGTTGGGCAATATAGATACGCAGGTAATATTATTTTTCACACCTATCCCAAAAATAAAATTTACGCAGTTTGCGCAAATAAAACTGGAAACTGGAACTGGAGAGAGGGCCTGTAGGTGGACCTCCGGAAAAATTGTTTGGAGAGAGGGCCTGTAGGTGGACCTCCGGAAAAATAGTGGTAAAAGAGTGCCAGTTGGACCTCTAAAAAATGGCATTTTTTGGGTCAGCGTTAGGCAAAGACGATATGGAGGAGGAGGAGGAGGAGTAGGAGGAGTAGAGAAGAGGAATCGGATACATAAGTAATGTTAATCTTTAGCTGCTTTCCCCCAGAGGAGATTTGAATTCCGATGAAATCCAGGCCTTATTCATTTTAATAAGCGTCAGCGCTGTCAGTTGACAGGCGTGTACGCTTATCGGTGATGACGCCACCAGCTGCACTGAATACCCGCTCTGACAGCACGCTAGCGGCAGGGCAGGCCAGCACCTCCAAGGCGTACAGCGCCAGTTCAGGCCACGTGTCCAGCTTTGAAACCCAGTAGTTGTATTGAGCAGAGTGATCGCTACGGACGTTGGTATGGTCAACTAGGTACTCCCTCACCATCTTCCTGTACAGCTCCCCCCTACTCTGCCTAGACTGGGGACAGGTGACAGTGTCTTGCTGGGGTGACATAAAACTGGCAAAGGCCTTGGAGAGCGTTCCCCTGCCAGTGCTGGACAAGCTGCCTGCTCGCCTACTCTCCCCTGCTACTTGGCCCACAGAACCATGCCCTCTGCCGCTAGCGGCGTCAGATGGGAAGAATTGTTTCAGCTTGTGCACCAGGGCCTGTTGATATCTATTCACTCTCATACTCCTTTCCTCTGCAGGGATGAGAGTGGAAAGGTTCTGCTTGTACCCTGGGTCCAGGAGAGTGAACACCCAGTAATCGGTGTTTGAAAAAATTCTTCTAAAGCGAGGGTCACGGGATAGGCAGCCTAACATGAAGTCTGCCATGTGCGCCAGAGTCCCCACACGCAAGAATTCCCTCTCCTCACTGGCCTGACTCTCCATTTCCTCCTCCTCCTCCTCTTCAGCCCATACACGCTCAAGAGTTAAGAAGGACTGAGCACTGGTACCCTCTTCTGTCTCACAGACATTCTCCTCCTCATTCTCATCCCCCTCCTTCGATATGCGCTGAGAAACAGACCGGAGGGTGCTCTGGCTATCAAGCGACGTATCTTGCTCCACTGTCTCTTGTGGCAAGCACAAAGCATCCGACTTCATGCTGAGCAGTGAGTTTTTCAACAGGCAAAGCAGCGGGATGGTGAGGCTGATAATGGCGGCATCGCCGCTGACCATCTGTGTTGACTCCTCAAAGTTGCTCAACACCTGGCAGATATCAGACATCCACTCCTCATTGTAGACTTGAGGAATCTGACTGACCTGACTACCAGTTCTGGTGGAAGTTGACATCTGGCAGTCTACAATCGCTCTGCGCTGCTGGTAAACTCTGGATAACATGTTTAATGTCGAATTCCATCTCGTGGGCACGTCGCACAACAGTCGGTGAGCGGGCAGTTGTAGGCGGCGCTGCGCTGCCCTGAGAGTGGCAGCATCTGTGGTCGACTTGCGGAAATGCGCACAGATGCGGCACACCTTGGTGAGCAAATCAGACAGATTGGGGTATGTCTTGAGGAACCGCTGAACTATGAGATTGAACACGTGGGCCAGGCATGGCACATGTGTCAGTCTGCCGAGTTGCAGAGCCGCCACCAGGTTATGCCCGTTGTCACACACAACCATGCCTGGCTTGAGGTTCAGCGGTGCCAGCCACAGATCGGTCTGCGCCGTGATGCCCTGTAACAGCTCTTGGGCGGTGTGCCTTTTGTCACCTAAGCTCAGCAGTTTGAGCACTGCCTGCTGGCGCTTACCCACGGCACTGCTGCTACGCCTAGAGCTACCGACTGAAGGCGCCGTGCCCACGGATGGTAATTCGGTGGAGGAGGAGGAGGGGTCGGAGGAGGAGGAGGCATAGTACGTCTGAGAGACCGTGACGGAGGTAGGCCCCGCAATCCTCGGTGGGGGCAGTACATGAGCGGCCCCAGGGTCATTCTCGGTCCCAGCCTCCACCAAGTTAACCCAATATGCCGTCAGTGAGATATAGTGTCCCTGCCCGGCAGCACTTGTCCACGTGTCCGTGGTTAGGTGGACCTTCTCAGAAACAGCGTTGGTCAGGGCACGGATGATGTTCTGTGACACGTGCTGGTGTAGGGCTGGGACGGCACATCAGGAAAAATAGTGGTGGCTGGGGACCGAATACCGAGGGGCAGCCACCGCCATGAGATTGCGAAAGGCCTCGATCTCTACCAGCCTATAGGGCAGCATCTCCAGGCTAAGCAATTTGGAGATGTGGACGTTGAGGGCTTGGGCATGTGGGTGGGTGGAACTGTATTTCCTCTTGCGCTCCAGCATCTGCTGTAAAGACAGCTGAACGCTGTGCTGGGACACATTGGTGGACACTGTGGAGGATCGTGGAGGTGAAGGTGTGGTTTTCCGGTGGGAGGCGCTCGTGCCGGGGTTCTGGTCAGGGGGTTGACTAGCAGAGGCAGCGAGTGACGCAGGGGGTTGACTAGCAGAGGCAGCGAGTGACACAGGGGAAGGAGCAGTGGTGTGACCCGCAGGAGGTGGTGAACGGCCTTGGTTCCATTGAGTGGGGTGTTTAGCACTCATATGCCTGCGCATGCTGGTGGTGGTTAGGCTAGTAGTGGTGGCACCCCTGCTGATCCTGGTGTGGCACAGGTTGCACACCACAGTCCGTCGGTCATCCTCACTTTCTTTAAAGAACCTCCAGACTTGCGAACATCTAGGCCTCGCCACGGGAGCTTCACTACGTGAAACAGTTGCTGCTGATGCACCAGCTCTGGCCCTGCTTCTCCCTCTGGCCACACCACTGCCTCTTACAACCTGTTCTGGTGCAGCACTCGCCTCCGCCTCAGAAGCACTGTCTTCACTCGGCATATCAACCCAGCTCGGGTCCGTCACCTCGTCATCCTCCGATTCCTCAGTCTGCTCCCCCCTCGGAATTCCTCCCCTTACAACAACTTCACCACTGTCTGACAACCGTGTCTCCTCATCGTCCGACACCTCTTTACAAACTTCTTCCACTAACTCAACATTGTCATCATCATGATCACCCACAGACTGCGACAGTTGGAAAACTTGGGCATCGGGAAAGAGGTCAGCAGCAACCTGAGAAGTGGTTTTTGACTCTGATAAGGGTCCAGAAAACAGTTCCTGAGAGTATGCCGGATCGCATTCCAAATTTTCCTGGGAGGGGGCAGACTGGGGGAAGGAGGTTGAGGTGGAGGAGCCAGAGGAGTGCTCCCTTGGGTAACGTGGGTGGACTGCGTGGAAGACTGACTGGCGGACAAATTACTTGAAGCATTATCCGCAATCCACGAGATCAGCTGTTCGCACTGTTGTGGTTTCAACAGTCCTCTACCACGTGTCCCTGTAAGTTGAGACATGAAGCTAGGGAGTGTAGCTCTGCGGCGTTCCACAGCTCCCTCATCAGCAGGTATTGTCTCACCCTGCCCAGGACCACGGCCTCTGCCCCCTGCAGTAATTGAATGCCCACGCCCTCGTCCTCGACCCTTAGCCCTGGGGTTCAACATTTTCTGTATATAAGTGTATTCTATAAAAAAAATAAAATAAATGGGCCTGGTGTACTGAAACCCACAAACTTGTTCAGTCTGGTTTAATTTTGTGACGTACAGAAAGTGTCACCTGGACAGAAAATACGGATTGGAAAGAGTGTGCTGAACTGTGACACACAGAAAGGTTACACGCAGTTGTGTGAAATGGATTTGTATCACTCAGCTAAAACAACAAAAAAACTAATTTTTTTTCTATCTTTTGTTTTAATATTTTTTTTTTAGTTTTGTTTTTTTGGGAACGTGACGTGCAGAAACTATCGTACAGCTGACTGACACCCTAATGACGGTGGCTATTTAGACTGCGACCCAGACAAATGTCGCACAGAGATTTTTAAGATCAAGCTTTACACGTGACAGGTAGCAAATGACTTGGTTGTATTCGGTGACGTCCAAAAAGTGTCACCTGGACAGAATATATGGTTTGGAGTGAGTGTGCTGAACTGTGACACACAGAAAGGTTACACGCAGCTGTGTGAAATGGATTTGTATCACTCAGCTAAAACAACAAAAAAACTAATTATTTTGGTAGATCTTGTTTTGGATTTTTGTTTTTTTGGGAACGTGACGTGCAGAAACTATCGTAGACCTAACTGACACCCTACTGACGGTAGCTATTTAGACTGCGACCCAGACAAATGTCGCACATAGATTTTTGGGATGAAGCCATACACATGACAGGCAGCAAATGACTTGGTTGTATTCGGTGAAATACAGAAAGTGTCACCTGGACAGAAAATAGTGAGTGTACTGAACTGTGACACACAGAATGGTTCCACACTGCTGTGTGCAATGGATTTGTATCACTGAGATATAACATAAAAAAATAAAAGGGGGTTATACATGGCGATAGCTGCACTACTAGTGCCAGCCAGCCAAGTGATTAAAAAAAAAAAGTCTTCTAGCCCTTAGAAGGGCTGTTGGGTTCTTTGTGGGTGATCCCTGCCTAACAGAGAACTAAATGCAGGCCCTAACACTGTCCCTGAAAGGCAGCAGCTCTATCCCTAACGACATCCAGACGGCATCTGAGCCGAGCACCGCGGCCAGTCGGTAGTATATTCCAGGGTCACCTGATCAGGCCAGCCAACCCCTGCTACCGACATGTAAGGGCCCCACGTGATGCTGGGTGTACCGCGGAGTCTCCTGGCTTGTGATTGGCTGTGTTTTTAGACGCCTAAAAAGCACGATGCAGAAGTTGCCATTTCCTCGAGCATGGCGAGATACTCGTCCGAGCAGCGAGCACTTACGAGTACCCTAATCCTCGAACGAGCACCAAGCTCGGACGAGCATGCTCGCTCATCTCTACTCATTATCCTTATTGAATGAAATTTTTGACGTAAGTTGCTAACAGATTGCAGTTTTCTTTCCAAAGATTCTTACATAGCATAATTAGGTTTTATATGCAATTGTAACTGTATGAGTGAATTTGATCTGCCCTTAATACATTTATTCATTTTTAAATAACTCTCACTAGTAAAAATAGTGCCACGGTTAGACTAGATGCTGAAAATCCACCAATTATGGTTCATTAACACTTGATTAAAGTTCTCTGAATGTGAAAACGTATCTAAAAATATTGTTTATTTGGGTTTAAATGTTTGTAAATGTTTATTGAAATGTGAGTGCAAATGATAAAACATTACAGAAATCTGTATTGTTCATTATTTTGCAATTTTATTTTGGTTCTAGTCATATAAAAAGAATTGCAATGTAAATTTGAAACTACTGACTTTATAATCACCTGTTTTCCATATTACGACCAGAACCTTAGGGTTCTCTTTTTGATTCAGTAGCTAATGTATAGCTATAGTGCCTGTGATGCAAAATTCTGTATGAAACCACACCCAATCACTTATGTAGATTTTCTAGACCTGTCTTTACATTTAAAGAGTATAAACTCTAGACCAGGGATCGGCAACCTATGGCCCTCCAGCTGTTCTGAAACTACAACTCTTAGAATCCACCTTACACTTCTGTGGGAGTTACAAGAACAGCAGTGTAGGTGCTCATGCACACGACTGTATGTATTTTGCAGTCCGTAAAACACACATTCTCAAAAAATAAGCATCTTATTTTGGATTGCTCCCCACTGTAAACATATTGGTCTGAAGTATTTTTTATGACCTATGCTAAAACTGATCTGAATTGTCCTAATTAATTCAATATTGCAGATGTGAGGTGATCTTAATGAAATGTTGTAATCAGAGGAAAAGTGAACCCTGATATTGCATGTTTTTAGTTATTACTAGAATTATTGTCACTAGAGTGTGGTGTTCTGACAATGTGCCCTGGAGGGTGAATGGGAGTCCTTGGTTAATAAAGTTAAAATTGCTATGAGAAAATATATTATCAAAGTAAGAAACGGTTATATCAATGGATGAGGACATGAGGTTGCTGGATATAAGTTTTTTTCTTCTTATTATTCTTCTTCTTCTTTTCCTGTCTCCTGGCTGGCTTTACAACACAAGATTAGTGGGTGGGATATTTTTTTTTTGTCATTTTCTTTCTTAGGCCCCATGCACATGACTGTTGCCTGTTTTGCGGTCTGCAAAGATACCACCCGTGTGCTTTCCGCATTTTGCAGAACAGAACGTCCGGCCCATAATAGAACAGTCCTATCCTTGTCTGTAATGGAACGGACATACGGATGCGGATGATACACAGTGTACTGTCTGTATCTTTCGCAGACCTATTGAAGTGAATGGGTCTGCATCTGACCTGCAAAAAATGCAGATCAGACAAAAGTGTGCATGAGCCCTTATATAGATCTTTTTGGAATTTGTTAAATGTCTTGACTTGAAATAAAGAAATTAAGAATAAAACAAAATAGGTAATCCAACAAATTACAAAAAAAAAATCACTGTTATAATGCAGCATTTCAAAAGGTGATCCTCTGTGCATCAAGGCCCATAACACCTATCATCATGAAAGTTTTAAAGTCTACAGTTATAACTATACATCTTGAGTGCATTTATATATAAAAAATAGCTAAATCTAGTGTGTAATTTAGCAATGAGGTATTATCTAGTGACATTGAGCCCAACCTGTGCTTTCAGTCTACCCCTTTCACAGATTATATCTACATTTTTCGCTTAAGAGAGTAATTTTAAAGATCTCAATTTGAAGCATTTCTAGAATGGAGAGGACAGCAGTTGTAAGCAAGTCTGTAATCAAAGCATAAATGGAGATAATTATCCTTCCATGCTATAACAAAATCCCTGCTTCTTCTGAAGATTTGCAGGGTTTGATAAATATAATCCCACAGGGAAGAGAATTCAAGGAGGAGAAGATCGTTTGCCAAGTGAAATGGCAGAATGTCAATAGAACAATTTTACATTCTATGAGAAGGCAGGATATTGTAATTATTTTTCTCAATTACATCGTATATTCATGCTGTCAGTCAGACACTCAGATGCCAATACTTTTTTACACTGGACAGCATACAGGAGATTTAGCAAAACTAATGAGGGGGAAGTTGCAGAGAGCGATGAGGAGAAAGCAAAGCTACTAAATATCTTTTTCTCCACTGTATTCACTGAGGAAAATAAACTGTCAGATGAAATGCAGAATATAAAACTAAATTCCCCATAAAAAATGCCCTGTCTGACCCAGGAAGAAGTAGAGCTGCGTCTTAAAAAGATTAAAATAGACAAATCGCCAGGACCGGACGGCATACATCCCCGTATCCTAAGAGAATTAAGTAATGTCATCGCCAGACCCTTATTTCTGATATTTAAGGACTCTATACTGACAGAGAGTGTTCCACAGGATTGGCGCATAGCAAATGTGGTACCAATATTCAAAAAGGGTTCAAAAACAGAGCCCGGGAACTATAGGCCTGTAAGTTTAACATCTGTCGTGGGTAAACTGTTTGAGGGTTTTCCAAGAGATGCTATCTTGGAGTACCTCAATGAAAATAAGCAAATAACTCCATATCAGCATGAGGGATCGGTCATGTCAAACCAATTTAATCAGTTTCTATGAGGAGGTAAGTTCTAGACTGGACTGCGGCGAATCAATGGATGTCGTATATCTGGACTTCTCCAAAGCATTTGACACGGTACCACATAAAAGGTTAGTATATAAAATGATAATGATTGGCTTGGGAGAAAATGTATGTATGTGGGTAAGTAACTGGCTCAGTGATAGAAAACAGAGGGTGGTTATTAACGGCACATATTCAGATTGGGTCACTGTCACTAGTGGGGTACCACAGGGGTCAGTATTGGGCCCAATTCTCTTCAATATATTTATTAATGATCTTGTAGAAGGCTTGCACAGTAAAATATCAATTTTTGCAGATTACACTAAACTGTAAAGTAATTAACACAGAAGAGGACAGTACACTGCTACAGATGGATCTGGATAGACTGGAGGCTTGGGCAGAGAAGTGGCAGATGAGGTTTAACACTGACAAATGTAAGGTTATGCATATGGGAAGGAATAATACAAGTCACCAGTACATACTAAATGGTAAAATATTGGGTAACTCTGACATTGAAAAGGACCTAGGAATTTTAGTGAACAGCAAACTAAGCTGTAGAAACCAGTGTCAGACAGCTGCTGCCAAGGCCAATAAGATAATGGGTTGCATCAAAAGAGGCATAGATGCCCGTGATGAGAACATAGTCCTGCCACTTTACAAATCACTAGTCAGACCACACATGGAGTACTGTGTACAGTTCTGGGCTCCTGTGAACAAGGCAGACATAGCAGAGCTGGAGAGGGTTCAGAGGAGGGCAACTAAAGTAATAACTGGAATGGGTGGACCACAGTACCCAGAAAGATTATCAAAATTAGGCTTATTTACTTTAGAAAAAAGACGACTGAGGGGAGATCTAATAACTATGTATAAATATAGTTTTTCACGTTACACTCACAAACTTTTTATGTGGAAAAAAATGCCAAAAAACCCACATGTGGGTGGTACCAATGTGAACATCACCACCCACAGGTGTTGTTTCACTGGCCATTTTACACTAAAACAGACAAATCATGTTATAAGGACTAGTGTTGAGCGAGCATGCTCAGCAGAACTCGGTGTTCAGCCGAGCATGCCTACGCTCGGGTACCCTCGGTATTCGGCCGAACTCCGCGTGTGCTTGAGTGCGATGCTCGAGTATGCTAATGCGTACGAATTTGGATGCTAATGTTGCGCATTGTATTCTAATGCATACATATTTGTATGCTAATGCTACGCATTGTACGCTAATGCGTACAAATTTGTATGCTAAATTAGCATACAAATACGTACGCATTAGCGTACAATGCATAGTATTAGCATACAAATTTGTACACATTAGCGTACAATGCCTAACATTAGCATTGCTACACATTGTGCGCTAATGCGTACAAATTCACTTAATTAGCGTACTTTAACGAGTGAAAGAGGAGAATTTGCGATTCTGACCTTTTCCTATGAACCCGAAACCCTCCCCTCATCCGAGCAGGGGGTGCCTGGTCTTCTCCCATTGACTTACATTGTGCTTGGGTGCTCTGTAGAGCACTCGAGCATCACCAAGTGTTCTACCAGAGCACCCGAGCACTTTGGTGCTCGATCAACACTAATAAGGACTATCATACCAGAGTCGAATAAAACTAATCTGTGAGCTTTTTATTAATAAAAGAAAATAAAACTATATAAAAGCACTGCCTCGATCGGTTTCTGGGGTTCCAGATCACGTGATCCCCGATCCGGGGGTCACGTGACTGGTTGCTATAGTGTAAGGAGTTCTTTGTTGTACCAAACTGGTGTGGTGGCATCAAAGTACGGGATATGTATAATCCCAAAGATGACAAAGGCAGAGTGGACCCTGCATGCATGTGGAAACAACACTCCCTGAATTTAATGGTGGCCATTATGGCACAACAGCTAAGAATTAGTGTTAGGTTCCCGTCTTAAAGAGATCGACTTGACGTTCGGCAGATGGGCCCAAATAATTTTGTACAAAATGTATTTGTCAAGAAACTCAATTTTGCGAAATAAGTGTACCATTAGCACCAGAATGGTTTATATGACGATAGCAATATTGTACGTTATTTGTGTTTGCAGAGTGCTGCAACATTGTTTTTTTTTCCTTTGTGTTTCTAGACATGGCAGTGTGCACCTTCACATCGGATGTGCTGATTGACCCCCTTTTTTTTGCAGTTGAATAAGATGTTAGGGAAGCGCACGACTCTCACCTTGTAAGTGATCGTTGGTTTAAGTGGTGACAGCGGAGACCGGCAGTCAGCATCAGCAAATACCCCAATCACATGAGATGCCATTGTCGCGGTTATGTAGTGAACAGTCCACAGGTGGGGCTGGGTTGCAGGGATAAGGTCACATGACTACACGGGTACAGTCACGCGGCTTGACTGTAAAATGCCAATAAAATAAATTTTAAGGTGGCCGTGCTTCTACACTATAGGAAAAGGCACCAGCCTATGTGAACTTCCACAGTCCCAGCCACCAAAAAGGACAGTGTCTTTTCCTATAGTGTGCAAGCGCGACCACTGCTGAATTCAAGGTGGTCGTAACTAGAGATGAGCGAACATGCTCGTTCGAGCATTAGGGTATTCGTACATGCTTGATACTCGGACGAGCATATCGCGATCCTCGAGGAAATGGCATCTTCCTCTTCCTGCATGTTAGGCGCCTTTTTTCAGCCAATCAACATGCAGGAGAGTCTTTGGTACCTCCTAGCATCACATGGGACCCCTACAAGTCGATAGCAGGGATTGGCTGGCCAGATCAGATGACCTGGGAATATAAGAATCTGGTCCCGCGCTGCTTGCGTCAGACACCGCCTGCATGAGATTAGGGATAGAGCTGCTGTCTGTCAGGGAGAGTGCTAGGGCCTCAATTTAGATGTTGGTTAGGCAGGAATCATCCTCAAAGAACCCAACAGACCTTCTAAGGGCTACAAGCACCTTTTTTTTTTGGTCTCCTCCTGGCTGCTGGCTGGGACTTGTAGTGCAGCTACCGCCATCTTGGCTGCACACTGTGGACAGCGACTGGTGGCAGAAGGGACAGACACACAGACCCCAAAGAAATTGCCCAAAGTCCTTCCAGTACTCATTTTTGCTGCTGTACCTTGGCTTGCTGGGATCTGTAGTGCAGTCTAGGGAATACGTTTTTTCTCACATTTATATACTACAGTCCAGTGAACAATTATGTCGTGTGCTGTACAGTAGCGTCAGTCTAGGGAATACATTTTTTTCTCTCAATTATATATACTACAGTGCAGTGAAAAATTGAGTGGTTTGTGGTACAATAGCCACCATTTAAAGACTACGTTTTTTCTCTCATTTATATGTACACTACAGTGCAGTGAACAATTCTGTTGTGTGCTGTACAGTAGCGATAGTCTAGAAAATACGTTTTTCCACTCAGTCATATATACTACAGTGCAAAATTGTGTCGTGTGCTGCACACTAGCAGGAGTGTAGAAAATATACGTTTTTTCTCTCAGTTATATATCCTACAGAGCAGTGAAAAATTGAGTGGTTTTCGTTGCAATAGCCGCCGTCTAAAGACTACGTTTTTCCTCTCAGTCATATATACTACAGTGCAGTGCAAAATTCTGTTGTGTGCTGCACACTAGCCGGAGTGTAGAAAATATACGTTTTTTTTCTCTGTTATATATCCTATAGTGCAGTGAAAAATTCTGTTGTGTGCTGCACACTAGCCGGAGTGTAGAAAATATATATTTTTTTTCTCTCAGTTATATATCCTACAGTGCAGTGAAAAATTCTGTCGTGTGTTGCACACTAGCCGGAGTGTAGAAAATATGTTTTTTCTCTCAGTTATATATCCTACAGTGAAGTGAAAAATTGAGTGGTTTGGGTGCAATAGCCGCCGTCTAAAGACTACGTTTTTCCTTTCAGTCATATATACTACAGTGCCATGCAAAATTCAATTGTGTTCTGCACACTAGCCGGAGTGTAGAAAATATACTTTTTTCTCTCAGTTTTATATCCTACAGTGCAGTGAAAAATTCTGTCGTGTGCTGCACACTAGCCGGAGTGTAGAAAATATATGTTTTTTCTCTCAGTTTTATATTCTACAGTGCAGTGAAAAATTCTGTTGTGTGCTGCACACTAGCCGGATTGTAGAAAATATATGTTTTTTCCAGGCGCCTCCACAGTGGCATGGACACATAGGAGACACCCCGCCTCCCATAGGGACAGGAAAACATGTGGAGATAAATAAATAGCCCCCTCCCCATACCTGCTCCAGTGTTTTCCTGTCCCTCTGGGAAGGAAGTGGAGATGGCAGGTGTTCCAGTCGGAGCTTCTGTGAGGCGCCCTCTGTCCAGCGCTTACCGGTTGGAGCGTCCTCTTCGGCACAAGGGCAGAGTCCAGGGTCGCGGGGCTTCGGTTCAGCCCTTCCTGGACGTAAGCCCTCCGGTGGAGGCTTTCCCGGACGGCGCTTGGGCGCGTGTTCACGCGGGATGCGCAGGATCCTGAGGTCACGTGGAGAGATCTCGGGTATCGCAGGATCTTGCATGCTTTCCGGCTCCGGGCTTGCGCCCTCCCCCCTATGTCAATGAGCAGTATAAGAACGCCGGACTTTGGCACATGGCTGTCCTGGCGTTCCTGAGTACCTTACCTAGCAGGGGGAGGAAGAATCGTGAGACATGTCGCAGGAGGAGTGGAAGCAGGACCCAGCCAGGACCCTCAGCCCGGTGAGTCCCCTCCCTTTGGGACATGTTTTCTTTCAGATGGCTGTCGGGTTAAAGTTATGTTAACCCTTTGGTGTGCACAGGCAGGTGTTCCTTATCATGGTTTGGGTGATGGGCCTCTTCCTCCCTGAATGGTTTTTTATATACACATACTCATTAATGCAACCTGCATTCTCAGGGGGAGGTTAAAAAACCGGAAAGTGCGCAAAAGGCCAAAAAATGTTCCATCTGTAAAAGGAGCCTTCCTTCTGGCTTTAAAAAGCCATTATGTTCCAAATGCCTGGAGAATATTGTATCTGAGTAAGTCCTGGGAGTCTTGCGGGTTCGCTGTGTCACCTGTTTATACCCCGGTTTTTCATGGCTCATATGTGTTTTATGGAGTCGCCTTCACTGTTGGAGAACATAAGGTCGATAATTAAAGACGAAGTATCCAATGCAGTAGACTCCAGGATGGCATCGTTGCCTAATAGGCCCTCTACGTCCTTGGAAGCCATTTCAGAGTTGTCTGAGAGAGACCGCCATGAGGAGGAGAGAGATGAAGGAGAGATTGTTTCGGTCTCGGACTCTGACTCCTCCGGGGATGATTCAGGGAGGCCTTTGTGTTCTATAGATTAGACTGATGCCCTGTTAAAAACTTTTAGGGCAACCATGAACCTGGAGGACTCTAGACAAACCAAATCGGTTGAGGATGTGATGTTCAAGGGTCTAGGGGAGAGACGTAAAAGAGTTTTTCCCTTACACTCTAATATTGCCAAGCTTATAAAAAAAAAGAGTGGGCTGACTCAGAAAGGAAGGCCGGGGTGTCTAGGATATTTAAGCGTAAATATCCCTTCTCGGAGAAAGATTCCAGTGCCTGGGATCGTTGTCCGAGAGTTGACGCGCCTGTGGCAAAGATAACTAAGAAGTCATCCCTCCCTTTTGAGGACGTGGGTCTGTTGAAAGACCCCATGGATAAGAAAAGTGAGACCCTGTTAAAGAGATCCTGGGAGGCCTCCACAGCGATATTTAGGCCTAGCATAGCGGCTACTTATACAGCAAGATCTATGTCGCTGTGGTTAAATCAGCTGGAAGAGCATTTGGTGGATGGTACTCCCAGGGAGGATATTATTGCCTCTCTCCCAGTTTTAAAGCAGGCAGCCAACTTTATGGCGGACGCCTCGGCGGACACTGTGAAGCTGGCGGCTAGATCAGCAGCATTATCTAATGCCTCCAGGAGAGCGGTCTGGTTAAGGTCCTGGAGTGGGGATGCAGCTTCAAAGAACAAACTTTGTGGCATCCCTTGTGAAGGGGACAGACTGTTTGGGTCGGTCCTCGATGATATCTTGGAGCAGGCCACTGATAGAAAAAAGGGGTTTCCGACTGAGGCAAAAACCTTTTTTCAGAAGAGAAGATTTGAGACCGCAAAGAGGGGTAGACAAAACCAGAAGAACAGGAATGTTTCAGGTAGATGGCAGTCAGGAAGAGGCAGAGGTAGGGGTTTCCTCTTTAACCCAGGTAACTCCTCCCAAAAACCAGGTTCACAATGACGCCAGGAATCCGGTTGGGGGCAGGCTGTTAAAATTCCTACCTCATTGGCAGGAGATTTCCTCTTCACCCTGGGTCCTAGATGTGGTTTCCTCAGGGTTAAAGCTGGAGTTTGTATCTCCTCCTCCGGAGCTGTTCTGTGTCACAAAAAGAAAGATTAATAAAAGATCAGGAATCTATGTTGAGCCAAGTAAATCTTCTCTGCCAAAAAGGAGCCTGCCCGTTCCCCCTCAGGAACAAGGAAAAGGGTTTTACTCGAGCCCGTTTCTAATAAAAAAAACAAACTGGTCCCACAGGGTGATAATAAATTTAAAAAGGCTAAACCAATACATAGTATACAAGAAGTTCAAAATGGACTCAGTAAGATCAGCAATAAACCTCCTGGGGAAGGGGTTCTTTATGGCGTCGTTAGATCTCGCAGACGCGTACTACTATGTATCGATTTGACCTTCCCATCAGAGGTTCCTCAGGTTTGCGGTCCAGAGGGGTCAGAGTGTTCTACATTACCAATTTCGGGTCCTTCCATTCGGCCTGTCCTCAGCGCCTCGAGTTTTTACAAAGATAATGTCAGAGGTAGTCGCCTTCCTACATCTAAAAGGTATCCTTATGGTACCGTACTTAGACGACTTCCTTCTGGCCGCTCAGTCGGAAGAGATCTTAAAGACTCACCTAAACATAACCTTAGTAACGCTAGAGAATCTAGGTTGGCTCGTAAATCGAGAGAAGTCAGATCTGGTGCCCGGAAATCGGAAGGTGTTTTTGGGAATCTTGTTAGACTCCCGGGAAATGAGATCCTTTTTACCGCAGGAAAAGATAACCTAATCCTAAATGTCAATCTTCTGCAAAGATCAAAAAGAGTTTCACTCCGGTTTGTGATGAAGGTCTGATGTCTTCTTCCATTCCAGCGGTGAAATGGGCGCAGGCCCATTCGAGATCCCTACAGGCCTTCTTGTTGAAGACCTGGGACAAGAGTGTCCTATCCCTAGACAGACAAGTGAAACTCTCGGTACAGGCAAAGTTATCTCTACGTTGGTGGCTTCGGAAAAAGAATCTTCAGGGAGGTGTTCCTTGGAGAGTGGTAGATCCAGTCGTGGTAACCACGAACGCCAACCTGTTAGGGGGGGGGCTCATTCAGAAGGTGTTCTGGTGCAGGGAGTATGGAGTCCAGAAATCAGGCAGTCCTCCTCCAATATAAAAGAGCTCCTAGCGATATGGGAAGCTTTAAAAAGATTGACGAAGAGGCTGGTAGGAAGAGATGTAAAGATAGTCTCGGACAACATGGTGGCAGTCTTCTATATAAACAAACAGGGAGGGACCAGATGCAAACCCCTAGAATCCGTCTCAAGAAAGATCCTAGATTGGGCAGAGGAATATCTTTGTTCAATATCGGAGGTTCACATAAAAGGGGAGAAGAACAGAATAGCAGACTATCTCAGCCAAGATATTCTGAGAGAAGGAGAGTGGTGTCTGAATCGAGAGGTCTTTCACCAGTTAACGATCAGGTGGTCCGTGCCTCATCTAGACCTCTTTGCGACAAGCTCAAACAGGCAGGTGGTAAGATTTGCGTCCCTGTCCCACAAGGATCACCCTTCCTTTGTAGAGGCCCTGTCTCATCCCTGGCCAAGGGAGCTGCTGTACGCTTTTCCACCGATAGGGCTGTTGCCGAGGGTGATAGAGAAAATCCTAGTAGAAGGGGCGAGAGTGATTTTAATAGCACCCTTTTGGCCCAAGAGAACGTGGTTCCCACTTCTTCTCTCCCTTTCGGCGGGGGATTACTGGATGCTGCCAGCCCGTCGTGACCTTCTACATCAAGGTCCAGTCTTCCATCCCAGGGTGGAGCAACTTCGTCTCACGGCTTGGAACTTGAGCGTAATAGGTTAAGGAGACAGGGCCTTTCTGAAAGGGTGATCTCGACTATCATCCATAGTAGGAAGCCGGTTACTTCCAGGATATATCATAAAATCTGGTAGACCTTTCAGGAATTCTGTAAAGAAGTCTGGGTAAATCTTTGCCGGAGGAATTTGCCTTAGTTTTAAACTTCCTACAGTCAGGTCTAGATAAAGGGCTTAAGATTAGTACTCTAAAGGTACAGATATCAGCCTTAAGTATACTTCTAAACATGAAACTGGCGGAGCATATTCTGATTAAAAGGTTCTTGAGAGGGGCTAGCCGATTAACTCCTACTATCAGGAATACGGTTCCTCCTTGGGACCTCAGTGTGGTCCTGTCTGCCTTAATGAAGCCCCCCTTTGAGCCGTTGGGGGATCTACAGTTAAAAATTCTCTCCTTCAAGACGATATTTTTAGTCGCCATCACCTCGGCAAGGAGGATAGGGGAGATACAGGCCTTTTCCTGTAGATCTCCTTACCTACTTGTGGAGGAAGATAGAATCACTCTGAGGCATTGTCCATCGTTCCTTCCTAAGGTGGTCTCAAGATTCCACTGTGATCAAGAGGTCTGCCTTCCTTCATTTGGGGATCCCGAGGGGTCAGAAGAGGATAAGGGGCTTCACTTGCTGGATGTTCGTAGGTGTCTCTTATCCTACCTGAAGGCAACGGAGGCTGTAAGGAAATCGGAAAGACTCTTTGTTCAGTTCGCAGGAGCAAAAAAAGGCGAGGCGGCTAGTAAGGCATCTTTAAGTAGATGGGTCAGATGTGCTATTAGCCTAGCCTATAGCTCTCAGGGGTTGACTGTCCCAGATTTTATGAGGGCACATTCAACCCGTGCCTTATCTACCTCCTGGGCAGAAGTGCGCCAGGTTCCTTTAGAAAAAATCTGTCAGGCCACAACTTGGTCGTCACAAAACACCTTTTTCAGGCATTATAAGTTGGATGTTTTGAGGAGGAATGATTTGTCCTTTGCTCGCGGGGTGCTCTCGGTTGCAGACCAACCCTGAAGAGTCTTCTCTGTTAATCCTCCTATGTGTCCGTGCCGCTGTGGAGGCGCCTGGAAAATAAGTTAATTACTTACCGGTAATTGGTTTTTCATATAGCCTCCACAGCGGCACGGGCGTTTTTCCCACCGCCTTTTTATATATTTTGTTGTATGCAGTATGAGTTAACTTATTTTCTCTCTGTTATATATCCTACAGTGCAGTGAAAAATTGAGTGCTTTGCGATGCAATAGCCGGCGTCTAAAGACTACGTTTTTCCTCTCAGTCATATATACTAGAGTGCAGTGCAAAATTCTGTCGTGTGCTGCACACTAGCCGGAGTGTAGAAAATATACGTTTTTTTCTCTCAGTTATATATCCTACAGTGCAGTGAAAAATTCTGTCATGTGCTGCACACTAGCCGGAGTCTAGAAAATATATGTTTTTTCTCTGTAATATATTCTACAGTTCAGTGGAAAATTGAGTGGTTTGCAGTGCAATAGCCGCCATCTAAAGACTATGTTTTTCCTCTGTCATATATTCTACAGTGCAGTGAAAAATTCTGTCGTGTGCTGCACACTAGCTGGAGTGTAGAAAATATACTTTTTTTTCTCAGTTACGTATCCTACAGTGCAGTGAAAAATTCTGTTGTGTGCTGCACACTAGCCAGAGTGTAGAAAATATGTTTTTTCTCTCAGTTTTATAGCCTACAGTGCAGTGAAAAATTGAGTGGTTTGCGGTGCAATAGCCACCGTCTAAAGACTACGTTTTTCCTCTCAGTCATATATACTACAGTGCAGTGAAAAATACTGTCATGTGCTGCACACTAGCCAGAGTGTAGAAAATATATGTTTTTTCTCTTTTATATATCCTACAGTGCAGTTAAAAACTGAGTGGTTTGCGGTGCAATAGCCGCCGTCTAAAGACTAAGTTTTTCCTCTCAGTCATAAATACTACAGTGCAGTGAAAAATTCTGTCGTGTGCTGCACACTAGCCGGAGTGTAGAAAATATGTTTTTTCTCTCAGTTTTATGTCCTACAGTGCAGTGAAATATTGAGTTGTTTGCGGTGCAATAGCCGCTGTCTAAACACTACGTTTTTCCTCTCAGTCATATATACTACAGTGCAGTGCAAAATTCTGTCGTGTGCTGCACACTAGCCGGAGGGTAGAAAATATACGTTTTTTTCTCTGTTATATATCGTACAGTGCAGTGAAAAATTCTGTCATGTGATGCACACTAGCAAGAGTGTAGAAAATATATGCTTTTTCTCTCAGTTATATATCCTACAGTGCAGTGAAAAATTGAGTGGTTTGCGGTACAATAGCCGCCGTCTAAAGACAACGTCTACTGAATACGGTTTTGGCCTCAGATATTAATTCGACAGTTTACGGAATATACAAAATGTTGAACCCAAGGGCTAAGGGTCGAGGACGAGGGCGTGGGCGTTCAAGTAGTGTAGGGGGCAGATGCCGTGGTCCTGGGCAGGGTGAAACAGTAAATGCTGATGAGGGAGCAGTGGAACGCCGCAAAGTTACGCTCCCTAGCTTCATCTCGCAACTTACTGGGTCACGTGGTACACCAATATTGAAACCACAACAGTGCGAACAGGTGATGACGTGGATAGCGGACAATGCGTCCAGTAATTTATCCACCACCCAGTCTTCCAAGCAGTCCACCCACGCTAGCCAAGGGAGTAGACCTCTGGCTCCTCCAGCTCAACCTCCTTCCCCAAGCCTGCCCCCCCCCATGGAAAATATGGATTCAGATCCGGCATACTCACAGAAACTCTTTTCAGGACCCTACCCAGAGACACAAATCACTGCTCAACAGCAACCTGAGCAGTTGCTCTGTCCCGATGCCCAAAATTTAGAACTTTCGCAGTCTGTGGGTGATGAGAGTGTGGACTTAGTGCAAGTAGTGCGTGAAGAGGTGTCGGATGATGATGATGAGACACGGTTGTCAGACAGTGATGTTGTTGTCAGGGCAGTAAGTCCGAGGTGGGAGCAGAGTGAGGAATCGGAGGAAGAGCTGGTGGATGATGAGGTGACTGACCCAAGCTGGGTTGGTAAGCCAAATCAAGATAGTGCTTTAGAGGGGGAGGCAAGTGCAGCACCAGAACAGGTTGGAAGAGGCAGTGGGGTGGCCAGAGGGAGAAGCAGGGCCAGAGCAGGTAGATCAGCAACTGTTTCACGGAGTCAAGCTCCCGTGCCGAGGCCTAGATGTTCGCAAGTCTGGAGGTTTTTTAAAGAAAGTGAGGATGACCGACGGACTGTGGTGTGCAACCTGTGCCACACCAGGATCAGCAGGGGAGCCACCACTACCAGCATGCGCATGCATATGAGTGCAGGCATATGAGTGCTAAACACCCGACTCAGTGGAACCAAGGCCATTCACCTCCTGCGGGTCACACCACTGCCCCTTCCCCTGTGTCACATGCTGGCTCGGCGAGTCAACCCCCACCCAGGACCCCGGCACGAGCGCCTCCCGCCCTACAACCACCCCTTCACCTGCACTATCCTCCACAACCTCCACCAATGTGTCCCAGTGCAGCGTTCAGCTGTCTTTGCAGCAGACATTTGAGCGCAAACGCAAATACAATTCCACCCACCCACATGCACAAGCCCTAAACGTCCACATCTCCAAATTGTTGAGCCTGGAGATGCTGCTCTATAGACTGGTAGAGACTGAGGCTTTCTGCAACCTGATGGCGGTGGCTGTCCCTCGGTACTTGGTCCCCAGCCGACACAATTTTTCCCGATGTGCCGTCCCAGCCCTACACCAGCACGTGTCAGAGAACATCATCCGTGACCTGACCAACGCAGTTACTTCGAAGGTCCACCTAACCACGGACACGTGGACAAGTGCTGGCGGGCAGGGACACTATATCTCACTGACGGCACATTGGGTTAACTTGGCGGAGGCTGGGACCGAGTCTGACCCTGGGGCCGCTCGTGCTGCCCACACAGAGGATTGCGGGGCCTGCCTCAGTCACAGTTTCTCAGCCTTTTTATGCCTCTTCCTCCAACCCCTCCTCCTCCTTCTCTCAATTACCATCTGTGAGCACAGCGCCTTCAGTCGGTAGCTCTAGGCACAGCTGCACTGCCGTGGGTAAGCGCCAACAAGCGGTGCTGAAACTGCTGAGCTTAGGTGACAAGAGGCACACCGCCCAAGAGCTGTTACAGGGCATCACGGCGCAGACCGATCTTTGGCTGGCGCCGCTGAACCTCAAACCAGGCATGGTTGTGTGTGAAAACGGGCGTAACCTGGTGGCGGCTCTGCAACTCGGCAGACTCACACATGTGCCAATCAAGAAAGAGTTGAGATCTGCACTCCCTTGTTTGGGTGCTCATAGAAGGTTTAAACGTCAGTATTGAGAAAAAATATCTACCACCGTTTAAGTTGCAAAGGTGATTTAATTCATATATAATAAAGTGACATTTTTCTCATTTCCAAATATTCCAGAGAGTAAGGCACAATTTTTCTTATAGACCCATATTATTCCCAACATTTCGGTCAGCAATGACCTTTTTCAAGGGATCTGTAGAGGATACAAACATGTCAACCATAAGAACATCGATACTGGTATATTGGAGTGCATAGAATATAGTGAATGATAATCTAAAAAACATATACATATTTACATATATACAAGGCAAAAATCTTATAGTTCATAATAGCTCAATATATTCTCAAGTTAACACCTGTGGGCAGAAGCAATATATGTTATCTGAGCAACATGTATAACTACCTGAGAGGAAGATATAACATGGATGATAGCACTATTAAGGAGATACAAGCGGAGGAGGGTCACAGATGATATAATGGCAAAGCAGATTAGGAAGAGAAAAAGATTAAACATAGTCCAATATGAGTGTGTGGTAGAATTACCTTAGGTCTTATGCGTTGCTGTATTAGCTCTGGAAATGGATGCTGCTTAGCATGCTGTCCTTCTAGTGTGTAAAGTGTACGGGCTATAAGTAGGTTGCTTAGTGATGATGCAGTCACATGAGTGTGCGTCACGTGACACTGTTAGCACATGCTCAGATCGTGTCTTATAGTAAGTAAGGGCAAAAAGAAGGGCAAATCGTGGTATTAGATCTATCAGTGCTACAACTAAAACAAGGAAGGTTATAGTTAGTAGTGTATATGTAAGATGACAAGACTATATGTATATGTGTTTGTAGTGTATATGCATAGAAGGCTATGAGGACATATTTTAACATATATTAGCATAATATAACCATATACAGATAGATGTAGAAATGGAGAGGTTATATGTGAATAGGTAAGAGGGGGGGGGAGGGGGGGAAGGAAGGAAGGGAATCTCACCCCTGATGATCTAGAGAATTGGACTATATCCGGGATTATCGCATCTGGAATGAAAGAAGAATAATAGTCAAAACTACTGTGCAACATGGCAAAACATCATATTATAATATAAGTGAAAATCAAATGTTACAGAAAAAATCACATTCATGATTCTTTTGGTGACAGGGTATCAAGACGATGAATCCAAAATGACTCCCGTTGACGTAGGAGTAATGTCCTGTTTCCACCCCTCCTGGGGGTTGTGATTTGTTCAAGGACTTGGAACCGGAGTGTTGAAATACGATGATTCCGTTCTTTGAAATGAGCTGGTATTGGTAAAAGTAACTGGTTTGTCCTTATTGTGGATTTATGTTTAGAGATTCTGTCCCTGATATGTTGTGTTGTCTCTCCAACGTATACAAGACCACATGGGCACTTGATCAAATAAACAACATGTGTAGAATCGCAGGTGTAGTAACCTTTAATCGGATATTTCTGACCAGTGTGCGGATGTGTTACCATATTGCCTTTGATGACACTGGAAAATTGTGCGCAATGAAGACAGGGGAATGTACCTGATCTGGGTGTACCCAGAAATCTTTGTTTAGGAATTTTTGTCAGAGGTCCGATGTCTGCGTGGACTAGGTGGTCACGTATATTTTTAGAACGTTTATAACTAGTCAGTGGTGGAGATTGAAATTCATGAATCTGGGGAAATGCTTGTGTGAGAATGTGCCAATGTTTCTTGATAGCCTGTTGAACCTTGGGTGTTAACGGGTGGTATGTAAGTATACATGGGAGTCTCGAGGATGTTTATCCCTTATCATCTACTCGAATGTTGGATGTCATGGGGTTCTGTGTCATTAAATGTTGCGGGTAACCCCTCTGTATAAATTTAGCTGTCATTACCTTCATTCTTTTCTGACGTGTGTCTGGATCCGTTACTATATGTTCCACACGTTTGTATTGTGAGCGGGGAAGAGAGGCCTTTGTGGTTCTAGGGTGGTTACTAGTGTACTGGAGTAAACTGTTCCTATCCGTGGGTTTGTTATATAGATCAAGTTGAATATGGCCCTATTATAATTTCTGGATAACGTGTATCCAGAACTAGGATTCACAATCGAAACAAACTACAAAACCATCAGCTTCTTGGATACCACAATACTCAAAGATGAACAGGGCCATATTCAATTTGTTCTATATAACAAACCCACGGATAGGAACAGTTTACTCCACTACACTAGTAACCACCCTAGAACCACAAAGGCCTCTCTTCCCCGCTCACAATACAAACGTGTGGAACGTATAGTAACGGATCCAGACACACGTCAGAAAAGAATGAAGGAAATGACAGCTAAATTTATACAGAGGGGTTACCCGCAACATTTAATGACACAGAACCCCATGACATCCAACATTCGAGTAGATGATAAGGGAAAAACATCCTCGAGACTCCCATGTATACTTACATACCACCCGTTAACACCCAAGGTTCAACAGGCTATCAAGAAACATTGGCACATTCTCACACAAGCATTTCCCCAGATTCATGAATTTCAATCTCCACCACTGACTAGTTATAAACGTTCTAAAAATATACGTGACCACCTAGTCCACGCAGACATCGGACCTCTGACAAAAATTCCTAAACAAAGATTTCTGGGTACACCCAGATCAGGTACATTCCCCTGTCTTCATTGCGCACAATGTTCCAGTGTCATCAAAGGCAATATGGTAACAGATCCGCACACTGGTCAGAAATATCCGATTAAAGGTTACTACACCTGCGATTCTACACATGTTGTTTATTTGATCAAGTGCCCATGTGATCTTATATACATTGGAGAGACAACACAACATATCAGGGACAGAATCTCTAAACATAAATCCACAATAAGGACAAACCAGTTACTTTTACCAATACCAGCTCATTTCAAAGAACGGAATCATCGTATTTCAACACTCCGGTTCCAAGTCCTTGAACAAATCACAACCCCCAGGAGGGGTGGAAACAGGACATTACTCCTACGTCAACGGGAGTCATTTTGGATTCATCGTCTTGATACCCTGTCACCAAAAGGACTGAATCGCGAATGTGATTTTTTTCTGTAACATTTGATTTTCACTTATATTATAATATGATGTTTTGCCATGTTGCACAGTAGTTTTGACTATTATTCTTCTTTCATTCCAGATGCGATAATCCCGGATATAG
>ONZH01001928.1:0-25749 GCA_900303285.1 Rhinella marina
CTTTTTTTTCTAAAGTGAATAACCCTAATTTTGATAGTCTTTCTGGGTACTGTAGGCCACCCATTCCAGTTATTACTTTAGTTGCCCTCCTCTGAACCCTTTCCAGCTCTATGTCTGCCTTGTTCACAGGAGCCCAGAACTGTACACAGTACTCCATGTGTGGTCTGACTAGTGATTTGTAAAGTGGCAGGACTATGTTCTCATCACGGGCATCTATGCCTCTTTTGATGCAACCCATTATCTTATTGGCCTTGGCAGCAGCTGTCTGACACTGGTTTCTACAGCTTAGTTTGCTGTTCACTAAAATTCCTAGGTCCTTTTCCATGTCAGGGTTACCTAATATTTTACCATTTAGTATGTACTGGTGACTTGCATTATTCCTTCCCATATGCATAACCTTACATTTGTCAGTGTTAAACCTCATCTGCCACTTCTCTGCCCAAGCCTCCAGTCTATCCAGATCCATCTGTAGCAGTGTACTGTCCTCTTCTTTGTTAATTACTTTACACAGTTTAGTGTCATCTGCAAAAATTGATATTTTACTGTGCAAGCTTTCTACAAGATCATTAATAAATATATTGAAGAGAATAGGGCCCAATACTGACCCCTGTGGTACCCCACTAGTGACCCACAGTGACCCAATCTGAATATGTGCCGTTAATAACCACCCTCTGTTTTCTATCACTGAGCCAGTTACTTACCCACATACAGACATTTTCTCCCAGGCCAAGCATTCTCATTTTATATACTAACCTTTTATGTGGTACCGTGTCAAATGCTTTGGAGAAGTCCAGATATACGACATCCATTGACTTGCCGCGGTCCAGTCTAGAGCTTACCTCCTCATAGAAACTGATTAAATTGGTTTGACATGACCGATCCCTCATGAAGCCATGCTGATATGGAGTTATTTGCTTATTTTCATTGACATACTCCAAGATAGCATCTCTTAGAAAACCCTCAACAGTTTACCCACGACAGATGTTAAACTTACCGGCCTATAGTTCCCGGGCACTGTTTTTGGGCCCTTTTTGAATATTGGCACCACATTTGCTATGCACCAATCCTGTGGATCACTCCCTGTCAGTATAGAGTCCTTAAATATCAGAAATAAGGGTCTGGCGATGACATTACTTAATTCTCTTAGGATACGGGGGTGTATGCCATCCGGTCCTGGTGATTTGTCTATTTTAATCTTTTTAAGACGCAGCTCTACTTCTTCCTGGGTCAGACAGGGCATTTTTAATGGGGAATTTACTTTTATATTCTGCATTTCATCTGACAGTTTATTTTCCTTAGTGAATACAGTGGAGAAAATGATATTTAGCAGCTGTGCTTTCTCCTCATCGCTCTCTGCAACTCCCCCCTCATTACTCTGTAAGGGGCCGACACCTTCAGGTTTATACTTTTTACCATTTATATAATTAAAGGGGTTGGCCACCCTAAGTATCAAAAATCCAAAATTCCCCCAGACAATAGCCAACACTATGAAGTATTTCTCAGGTGACATGTACTGGCTGTACGTCATTTATCTAACCTGTTCACCATGACACACTTCCCTGGAGGAGCTCCCTCAGACAGGCTGTGTGGGAGGAGCAGCTGCAAAGTGAAAGTAACAATCCCAGCATGCACTGCAGCAAGCATGTCTAGAAGAGCAGTCACATGACCTCGCCGCCCACCTGTGTTCCCATAGAGACAAGAGCCCCTTAGATAATATCAATAACCAAGTTATCAGTGAATAACTGTTGTACAGACATAGCAATACAAAGAACGCCCCAGTCGCAACAGTAAAGGGGGGGGGGGGGTGTTACCCTTTTCATAAATGTGCTGTGGGGCCCAGTCATTTCTAGTTGTGCCATTGGATGTAAGCCAAAAACAGAATGGGGGGGGAGTTATTTCCCTTGTTCCTAAAAAGTGGTGTTAAAAAGTTGCAAACTATGGGACAGATTTATCAAAACTGGTGTAAAGGAAAACTGGCTTGGTTGCCCATAGCAACCAATCAGATTCCACCTTTCATTTTTCAAAGCTCCTTTGGAAAATGAGGTGGAATCTGATTGGTTGCTATGGGCAACTAAGCCTGTTTTCCTTTACAGCAGTTTTAACTAACTGCGCCTTTTTTTTTTTTTTTTTAAAGGGCGTGACAATGGCAGAGACAGGGCGTGACCAGTCACCCCAACAAATTTATGTTCATTTTCACCAGTTCTCTGACTCAAATGAAGCCAGAAATCTATGGCAGCTCTGAGCTGTCATAGATTTCTGTTTAGGTGCACGGACTGCACAAATCGATCTGCTGACATACAGAGGAGCCTCCTGTCTATCATCATACGACCTGCTCCCAGCTGACAGCCCATCAATCATCTATGAATATATGACTACCCTTCATCTGGGAAAAAAGGGGAAAATGAGTGTAGTCAAATAGCTATATATAACGTACAGGGGGGTCACAAGTCACAATATATAATGTACATGAGTTCATACATCATTATATATAATGTACAGGGGGTCACACATCTGTATATACAGTATAAAGGGGGTCACTGTACAGGGGTTCACAGATCTCTGTATGCAGTGGTGGGGGTCACACATCAGTATATACAGTGTATGGTGGGGTCAACTATTACTGTATACAGGGGGTCACACATCACTATATATAGTATGAAGTGGTGATCACATATCACTGTATTGGGGGCATCATATATCACTATATACAGTGTGCAGGAAGGAGAGGGCACATATTTACAGATGACATCAGTGACTGCTGCTATAACTGACCTCCGCCATACTGACAGCTCAGAAGAGGTTAAAGCTCCTGACCTGTTGGTCTGGCTGGAATAAACATGTCTGTGATAAGATCACTTTGCAGAGTGGTCATAGACAGGACAGACACTAGGATTGCTCACTTTGTTGTCCACAGCACCTTCCTGGCTCTGCTACATCACTGCAGTCAGTGAGTCTATCACAGCTTCTCCTCAGGCTCTCTTCCTCTTGCAAAGTTTCTTTATTTCAGCTTCTAACAAGTTTTTCTGCTAAGCCCCTTCAGCCCTGTATAGTCAGGACTGCAGTCACAGCAGAAGGAAACTTCTCTGACACAAGCAGGGTGCCTTTAGGACCCAGGAGCAGCACACTCCTTCCATGGACTAGTGCATGTGCAGGCATGGACGAGCCAGGGAGCTATGAGAGCAGCACAGAGGGGGCGTGGCTGCCAATAGCAAAGGAACCAGACAGATCTGCTGCAGAAGATATATGAGGAAGTTTATTGTCTTCCTGCTTTCTTTAGAGTTTTAATAAGTGCTAACAAAGTGGCCAACCCCTTTAAAGAACACACAAAGTGGTCAGCTGTAGTCTTTGAAGTTTAAAAAGGCTTAGAGAAAAAAAAAGAGATAAAATCTGCAAAAATACAAAATGAACAGCAGGTGGCAAAAGAGAGAAAATCAAATCCCCAAATCTTTAAACATACTATGTAACTGCTAAAATAAAACCCTAATGTTAGAGCAGGTAGGTCCCCCTAAATAACGATAAAGGGGGAGGGGGTCACTGAAGATAAGGAAAAGAGTTCATAAAAGGGTATTTTAGCTGTGTATATACAAAAGAAGAGAAAGTAGCTCATATTGGCGGTGCCAGGACTGTTAGTACACCCAGTAATATACTATACTCAATTATCTAACGGTAGATATGGTTCAGGCTAAAATAAATAAGGTAAATGGGAACAAGGCTCTATGTCCAGATTGATTACATCCAAGAATTCATTAATAACTCAATTCAGTCATTGCTGTGCCCCTGTTCTTAATGTTAAGAGATTCTCTAGGGGCAGGTACAGTTCCAAGTGACTGGCACAAGTCAGATGTGGTTCTTATATTCAAAAAGGGCTGTGCAGGTATTTATAGACCAGCAAGCTTAACTTCTGCATTTGAAGGACTCTTAAGAGACTATTAACAGTAGTATATGACAGTTAATAATATCATAAGTGATAACCAGCATGGGTGTACTAAGGACAGAAGTTGTCATACTAACCTGATTTGTTTTTGAGGAGGTGAATAGAAGCCTATTAGAAGGGCATAGGGACTGCTGTGAATTTAATGTTCTTGGATTTTGCAAAGGCTTTTGATACTGTCCCTCGTAGATGTTTAACCCCTTCGCGCCCGGAGCTTTTTTCGGTTCTGCATTTTCGTTTTGCGCTCCCTGCCTTCAAACAGCCATAACTCTTTTATTTTTCTGTTCACATAGCTGTATGAGGGCTTGTTTTTTGCGGGACAAGTTGTACTTTCCAACGCCACCATTTAATATTGCATACGGTGCAGTGGGAAGCGGGAAAAAAATTCCAAACCGGGTGAAATTGCAAAGAAAACGCTATTCCGCTACAGTTCTACGGGTTTCTTATTTACAGCGTTCGATGTGCATTAAAACTGATCAGTTACTTTCATTCTACTGGTCAGTACGAATCCGGCAATACCTAATATGTATAGTTTTTCCTGCGTTTTCATAGTGATAAACTAATTAGAAAGTTGCCCTTTTTTTTTTTTTTTTTTTCTTTGTCAAATCTTGACCCCTATAACTTTTTGGTATTTATGTGTACAGAGCTGTATGGGGGCTCATTTTTTGCGGGACGATCTGAAGTTTTTATTGATACCATTCTGGGGTGTGTATGACTTTTTGATCACTTTTTATTTAATTTTTTTTAGAAAAAAAAAGCGACAAAAAACGGCAAATCGCCATTTGGACGCTTTTTTCCGCCACACAATTCGCCGTATTGGAATTTTTTTTTTATATTTTAAAAGTACGGGCGTTTTCGGTCACGGTGATACCCATGATGTCTATATTTATTGTTATTTAGGTATTTATTTTTTACTTATACGGAAAGGGGGGTGATTTGAACTTTTACATCTTTTTTATTTTTTATATATTTTTTAACATTTTTTTTTAATTTTTTTTGTACTATTAGAAAGCTCAAATATGGGCTTATATATTGTGGCTTTTTTTTTTTTCTTTATGAGCAATTCTGGGTTTTATAGACTCAGAAAGCCATGAATTGCTCATTTCTTATCCTGGCCTGCCATCTAGTGGCCAGAATAAGAATTGCAGTTTGAAAACTGTAATCCTCACCAGCGAGGATTACAGTTTTCATATGGTGTACAGACACCCCGATTGGCCACACGGGGTGTCTGTACACCACCCGGAAGCGAACGCTTCCGGGTTTAGACGCAACTAGATGCCGTGATCACGTGTGATCACGGCATCTAGTCAACCCGGAAGACGCCGCCGATGGAGTAGGTAGCGGCAAGTCTCTGCTGTTAGAAACAGCAGAGACTTGCCGGCCATGCCGCACCCGCGAGCGGGCGCCATGTGCCCGCATCGCCCCAGCGCCGTACATGTACGGCGCTGGGGGTGAAGGGGTTAATAGGTAAAATAAGTTCTATAGGCTTGGGAAATATACTTTGTAATTGGATCGAAAACTGTCTGAAGGACCGTGTCCAGAGAATTGTGGTCAATGATTCCTATTCAGAACGGTCCTGGTTTATTAGTGGTGTACCCCAAGGTTCAGTGCTGGGTCCTCTATTATATAATTTATTTATTAATGATATTGAGGATGGGATTAATAGCACCATTTCTGTTTTTGCTGATGATGCTAAGCTATGTAATACTTTGCAGTCTATGGAAGATGTCCAAACACTACAAGCTGACTTGGACATTGAGTGTTTGAGCATCAACTTGGCAAAAGAAAATGCATATAAATGTAAAGTTATGTATCTTGGTAGTAATAACCTCTGTGCATCATATGTCCTAGGGGATGTAGCACTGGGAGAGTCACTTGTAGAGAAGGATTTGGGTGTCCTTGTAGATCATAGATTAAATAACAGCATACAGTGTCAATCGGCTGCTTCCAAGGCTAGCGGGATATTGTCATGTATTAAAAGAGGCATGGACTCGTGGGACAGGGATGTAATATTACCAGTTTACAAAACCGTTGATGCGGCCTCATCTGGAATATGCAGTTCAGTTCTGGGCACCAGTCCATAGAAAGGACGCTTTGCAGCTGGAAAAAGTACAAAGTAGAGCAACTAAACTGATAAGTGGCATCAAGGGTCTTAGTTATAAGAAAATAGAATAATTTAATTTATTCAGTCTTGAGAAGATACGTCTAAGGGGGGACATGATTAACTTCCAAATATATAAATGGGCCATACAAAAAATATGTTGAAAAGCTGTTCCATGTAAAATGCCCTCAAAAGACAAGGGAGCACTGCCTCCGACTGGAGGAAAAAAAAAGTTCAGTCTCAAGGCTTCTTTACTGTAAGAACTGGGAATCTGTGCAATAGTTTACCTCAGGACTTGTCACAACAACAGTGGGAATTTTTAAAAAGAGTTTAGATAAATTCTTAAAAATAAATGACATTAATGCTTATAAAAATGTGTAAAAATCTGTGTCTTACTCCCCTTTTTTCTAAAATTTGCATCCCTCACGTGTCTGCATGATATGTCATTTGCTGAAGTGAGACAATGCATTGAAAAGGGTTGTCTCATTATAGACATGGGTGGTATTCCACCAATGTTCAACTGGCGAGATTCTGATCCCCATGACCCGCACCGATCATGAAAAGTGGCCCCACGTCAATGCTTCTTCGATGCAACCAATCAAGTGCTTGCTTAGCATCACTGCTACTAGGGTCAACTGGGGTCACAAAAAATTATAATAAATTGTACATGATTAACAATACATGACAGCACATTAAAAGGCAATATTGGCATTGAAAGCAGCACTTAACCCCTTCCCGACCAGCGCCATACATGTACGGCGCTGCGGGAAGTAACTTCCCGACCACCGGTGTAGTGCTACGGCGCACTGATCAGGCAGGTGCAGGAGTTGCGCCCGTCTGATCAGCTGCGGGGGGCCGGCTGTTCCCAGTAGCCGGACCCCTGCTGCGTACACCCGCATCGGTGAGAACACCGATGCGGGCGTATTAACCCTTCATGTGCCTCGGTCGGAAGGGGTGTCCATCGGGTCCCCGCGCTACGGAAGCCTGAGAGATCCCGCCCCCTGGATCTCACAGGCAGTAAGCTGGAAGTGTATTACTGTGTGTAATACACTTCCAGCCAATGCATTACAATACAGAAGCATTGTAATGCATTGTAAAGGGGATCAGACCCCAAAAGTTAGTGTAAAAAAAAGTAAGTGAAAAAAAAGTGAAAAATAAAGTTTTATCAAAAAAAAAGTTTCAAGTTCCAAATAAAGCGACCTTTTCAGAAAAATATTAAAAATTGTAAAAAAATAGTGAAAAAATAAAAAGACATATTAGGTATCGCCGCGTCCGTATCGACCGGCTCTATAAAAATATCACATGATCCACCCTGCCAGGTGAACGCAGTAAAAAAAAAAAAAAAAAAAAACCACAAAACAGCCTTTTTTTGGTCACCTTCCCTTACAAAAAGTGTAATAGTAGGCGATCAAAAAGGCGTATTTATCCCAAAATGGTACCAATCAAACCGTCATCTCGTTCCGCAGAAATGTAGACCCTACCTAAGACAATCGCCCAAAAATTTAAAAAATATGGCTCTCAGAAAATAGCAACACAAAAAAACTATTTTTTTCTGTTCAAAAATGCATCTAATGTGTAAAACTTTCCAAAAATAAAAATGTTTGACATATTGGGTATCGCCGCGTCTGTAACAACCTGCTGTATAAAAAATATTACATGAGATAGCCCCCCCCCCAGGTGAATGCTGTAAAAAAAAAAAAAAAAAAAAAAAATTAAAAACTATGCCATAACAGCCATTTTTTTTCACCTTGCCTCACAAAGTGTAATACCAAGCGATCCAAAAGTCTTATGTACCCCAAAATGGTACCAATGAAAACGTCACCTCATCCCGCAAAAAATGAGCCCCCACATAAGACAATAACTCAAAAATAAAAATCAATGGCTCCCGCAATCCAATCCATCAAAATCTGTGCTGCAAAATCCATATGGCGATCCTTCTGTTCTGAGTCGTGCCATGTGCCCCCACAGCAGTTTACCAACACATATGGGGTGTTGCCGTATTCAGGAGAAAATGGGGAACAAATTATGGGGTGATTTTCTCCTGTTACCCCTTTTAAAAATTAAAAATTTGGGGCTAAAGCAACATTTTATTGGAAGAAATAAAACTTCATTTTCACAGCCAAGTGTTTCCAAATTCCATAAAACTCTTAGGGGGTCAAAGTGGCCAGTACCCCCCTTTAATATATTCTTTGAAGGTGTAGTTTCCAAAATGGGGTCACTTTTTGAGGGTTTCCACTGTAGGGGTACGTCAAGGTCTCTCAATTACAAAATGGTGCCTAAAAACCATTCTAACAAAATCTGCCTCCAAAATCCGTATGGCGCTCCTTTCCTTCTGACCACTGCCACAAACCCATAGAGATGTTTACCACCACATATGGGGTATTTCTGTAAACTGCAGAATCAGAGCAATGTATATTGAGGTTTAGTTTGCTGTTAACCCTTGCTGTTTTGTAAGAAAAAAATTATTAACATGAATAATCTACAAATTTTTAAATTTCACCTCCATTTTCCATTAATTCTTGTGGAACACCTCAAGGGTTAACAAAGTTTGTAACAGCAGTTTTTTTTATAATTTGAGGGGTGTAGTTTCTAAAATGGGGTCATTTATGGGTGGTTTCCATTACGTAAGCCACTCAAAATCACTTTATATCTGAATTGGTGCTTAAAAAAAAATGGTTTAGGAAATTTTGTTTAAAAAATGGCTTCTAAACTTCTAAGCCATCTAACGTCCCAAAAAAGTAAAATGACATTTATAAAATGATGCCAACATAAAGAAGACATATGGGGAATTTAAATAACTATTTTTTGAGGTATTACTATATATTTTGAAAGTAGTGAAATTGAAATTTGCAAATTTTTCCAAATTTGCAAATTTACTGCTGTCGCGAAGCACAATATGTGACGAGAAAACAATCTCAGAATGGCTTGGATAAGTAAACGCGTTCCAAAGTTATTACCACATAAAGTGACACATGTCAGATTTGCAAAAAATGGCCTGGTCAGGAAGGTGAAAACAGGCCCGGGGTTGAAGGGATTAAACACCTATTGTGCTAGTCCGTATATAGTACGATACCGTCATTTCTGTCATCTCCAACAGATTAAGAATTACTACTATGCCGTTCAAGCTTCATGAAACTAATAACTGAATATTTTATGTTCAAGTATTAATTTCTTTCTTGTGCCAAGCACAATGGTTTCTACTTAAAATACTTTTGATTTTAAGACATAACTGATATAAAAACTTATTACAGTTGAAACTATTATGTCAATAGTCAATTGTCTTCTCTAAGCAAACATACTTGCATGTTTTGTAAGGCAATGGAAATAACTGTACCCATTGCCATTTCTAAAGAGGAAAGAACTTATTAGATTGCATTGATTATCTAAGTAGTATTGTCATTCTATAGCATGGTTTCTCAGTCTTTTTCTACTGGGGCCTGAACAGTGGTCATAGTCTATGCCAAAAGCTTTAGAAATTACCTCAGTGTACTGTTCTCCACTGTATTCACTGATCTCCATTGTATTCACTGAGGAAAATAAACTGTCAGATGAAATGCAGAATATAAAAGTAAATTCCCCATTAAAAGTGCCCTGTCTGATGGGGAGAAGTAGAGCTGCGTCTTAAAAAAATATTAAAATAGACAAATCGCCAGGACCGGATGGCATACACCCCCGTATCCTAGGAGTATTAAGTAATGTCATCGCCAGACCCTTATTTCTGATATTTAAGGACTCTATACTGACAGGGAGTGTTCCACAGGATTGGCACATAGCAAATGTGGTGCCAATATTCAAAAAGGGTCCAAAAACAGAGCCCGGGAACTATAGGCCGGTAAGTTTAACATCTGTCGTGGGTAAACTGTTTGAGGGTTTTCTAAGAGATGCTATCTTGGAGTACCTCAATGAAAATAAGCATATTACTCCATATCAGCATGGCTTCATGAGGGCTTCATCGGTCATGTCAAACCAATTTAATCAGTTTCTATGAGGAGGTAAGTTCTAGACTGGACCATAGCGAATCAATGGATGTCGTATATCTGGACTTCTCCAAAGCATTTGACACTGTACCACATAAAAGGTTAGTATTAGAGATGAGCGAGCATGCTCGTCCGAGCTTGATGCTCGTTCGAGTATTATGGTACTCGTAAGTGCTCGGTGCTCGGACGAGTATCTCGCCATGCTCGAGGAAATGGCATCTCCCGCATTTTGAATTTTTGGCGCCTATGAACTCAGCCAACCACAAGCCAGGAGACTCTGCAGTACACCCAGCATCATGTGGGGCCCTTACATGTCGATAGCAGGGGTTGGCTGGCCTGATCAGGTGACCCTGGAATATACTAGTGACTGCCCGCGGTGCTAGGCTCAGATGCTGTCTGGATGTCGTTGGGGACAGAGCTGCTGTGTTTCAGGGAGAGTGTTAGGGCCTGGATTTAGTTCTCTGTTAGGCAGGAGTGATCTGAAAAGAACCCAAAAGCCCTTCTAAGGGCTACAAAACATTTTTTTTTTTTGTCTCCTGGCTGGGCTGGCTGGCACTAGTAGTGCAGCTATCGCCATATATAACACTTTTTTTTTTTTTTTTTTTTTTGTTTTAACTCAGTGATACAAATCCATTTCATACAGCAGTGTGGAGACATTCTGTGTGTCACAGTTCAGCTGTCCACTCACCACAAACCACAATCCGTATTTTCTGTCCAGGTGACCCATACTGTACATCACGTAATCAAATACGGTCTTTTGCTTTCACTGATACAGCTACATTACAAAAATCTCTGTGCAACATTTGTCTGGGTTGCAGTCAAAATAGCCACAGTCAGCAGGAGCTGAGTTTGCGCTCTGATAGTTTCTGCACGTCCCGTTAAAAAAAAAAAAAAAAAAAAAATATATATATATATATATATATATATATATATATATATATATATATTTTTTTAAAAAAATATATAAAAAGTTTTCTTGTTTTATCTCAGTGATACAAATCCATTTCATACAGCTGTGTGGAGCCATTCTGTGTGTCAGTTAAGCTGCCCACTCGCCACAAACCACACTCCGTATTTTCTGTCCAGGTGACACATTCTGTACATCATTTAATTAAAAAAAACTGTATTTTGCTCTCACTGATAAAGCTACATGATAAATCTCTGTGAGACATTTGTCTGAGTTGCACTTAAGCAGACCAAGTCTGCCTAATCTAATAGTTTCAGTGTAATTGCTCCATACTGCACGGTACGTAATAACATACGTAATTTTGCTCTAACTTATCCACCTATATACAAACCACACTCCGTATTTTCTGTCCAGGTATTTTCAGTACAGCAGGCCCATATATATTTTTTTTTTTTTTTTTTTAAATACACTTATACAGAAAATGTTGAACCCCAGGGCTAAGGGTCGAGGGCGTGGGCATTCAATTACTGCAGGGGGCAGAGGCCGTGGTCCTGGGCAGGGTGAGACAGTACCTGCTGATGAGGGAGCAGGGGAACGCCGCAGAGCTTCATTCCCTAGCTTCATGTCTGAACTTACAGGGACACGTGGTAGAGGACTGTTGAAACCACAACAGTGCGAACAGCTGATGTCGTGGATTGCGGACAATGCTTCAAGTAATTTGTCCAAGTCAGTCTTCCACGCAGTCCACCCACGTTACCCAAGGGAGCACTCCTCTGGCTCCTCAAACTCCTTCCCCCCCCCAGTCTGCCCCCTCCCAGGAAAATTTGGAATGCGATCCGGCATACTCTGAGGAACTGTTTTCTGGACCCTTCCCAAAGTCACAAACCACTTCTCAGGTTGCTGCTGACCTCTTTCCCGATGCCCAAGTTTTCCAAATGTCGCAGTCTGTGGGTGATGATGACTATGTTGACTTGGTGGAAGAAGTGTGTAAAGAGGTGTCGGACGATGAGGAGACATGGTTGTCAGACAGTGGTGAAGTTGTTGTCAGGGCAGGAAGTCTGAGGGGGGAGCAGACTGAGGAATCGGAGGATGACGAGCTGACTGAGCCAAGCTGGGTTGATAAGCCGAGTGAAGACAGTGCTTCTGAGGCGGAGGCGAGTGCTGCACCAGAACAGGTTGGAAGAGGCAGTGGTGTGGCCAGAGGGAGAAGCAGGGCCAGAGCTGGTGCATCAGCAGCAACTGTTTCACGTAGTGAAGCTCCCATGGCGAGGCCTAGATGTTCGCAAGTCTGGAGGTTCTTTAAAGAAAGTGAGGATGACCGACGGACTGTGGTGTGCAACCTGTGCCACACCAGGATCAGCAGGGGTGCCACCACTACTAGCCTAACCTCCACCAGCATGCGCAGGCATATGAGTGCTAAACACCCCACTCAATGGAACCAAGGCTGTTCACCTCCTGCGGGTCACACCACTGCTCCTTCCCCTGTGTCACTCGCTGCCTCTGCTAGTCAACCCCCTGCCCAGGACCCCGGCACGAGCGCCTCCCGCCGGAAAACCACACCTTCGCCTCCACAGCGTCCACCAATGTGTCCCAGCGCAGCGTTCAGCTGTCTTTACAGAAGACGCTGGAGCGAAAGAGGAAATACAGTTCCACCCACCCACATGACCTAGCCCTCAATGTCCACATCTCCAAATTGCTGAGCCTGGAGATGCTGCCCTATAGGCTGGTAGAGTCCGAGGCCTTTTGCAATCTCATGGCGGTGGCTACCCCTCGGTATTCGGTCCCCAGCCGCCACTATTTTTCCGATGTGCCGTCCCAGCCCTACACGAGCACGTGTCACAGAACATCATCCGTGCCCTGACCAACGCTGTTTCTGAGAAGGTCCACCTAACCACGGACACGTGGACAAGTGCTGCCGGGCAGGGACACTATATCTCACTGACGGCACATTGGGTTAACTTGGTGGAGGCTGGGACCGAGACTGACCCTGGGGCCGCTCATGTACTGCCCACACCGAGGATTGCGGGGCCTACCTCGGTCACGGTCTCTCAGACGTACTATGCTTCCTCCTCCGACCCCCTCCTCCTCCTCCACCTCCTCCTCGGAATTACCATCCGTGGGCACGGCGCCTTCAGTCGGTAGTTCTAGGCGCAGCAGCAGTGCCGTGGGTAAGCGCTAGCAGGCGGTGATCAAACTGCTGCGCTTAGGTGACAAAAGGCACACCGCCCAAGAGCTGTTACAGGGCATCACGACGCAGACCGATGTGTGGCTGGCACCGCTGAACCTCAAGCCAGGCATGGTTGTGTGTGACAACGGGCGTAACCTGGTGGCGGCTCTGCAACTTGGCAGACTGACACATGTGCCATGCCTGGCCCACGTGTTCAATCTCATAGTTCAGCGGTTCCTCAAGACATACCCAATCTGTCTGATTTGCTCACCAAGGTGCGCCACATCTGTGCGCATTTCCGCAAGTCGACCACAGATGCTGTCACTCTCAGGGCAGCGCTGCGCCGCCTACAACTGGCCACTCACCGACTGTTGTGCGACGTGCCCACAAGATGGAATTTGACATTAAACATGTTATCCAGAGTTTACCAGCAGCGCAGAGCGATTGTAGACTGCCAGATGGCAACTTCCACCAGAAGTGGTAGTCAGATCACTCAGATTCCTCAAGTCTACAATGAGGAGTGGACGTGGATGTCTGATATCTGCCAGGTGTTGAGCAACTTTGAGGAGTCAACACAGATGGTCAGCAGCGATGCCGCCATCATCAGCCTCACCATCCCGCTGCTTTGTCTGTTGAAAAACTCACTGCTCAGCATGAAGTCGGATGCTTTGCGCTTGTCACAAGAGACGGTGGAGGAAGATACGTCGCTTGAAAGCCAGAGCACCCTCCGGTCTGTTTCTCAGCGCGTATCGGAGGAGGGGGATGAGGAGGAAGAGGAGGAGAATGTCGGCGAGACAGAAGAGGGTACCAGTGCTTAGTCCTTAACTCTTGAACGTGTACCTGACCATACCAACGTCCGAACCAATCACTCTGCTCCATACAACTACTGGGTTTCAAAGCTGGACACGTGGCCTGAACTGGCGCTGTAAGGCTTGGAGGTCCTGGCCTGCCCTGCCGCTAGCGTGCTGTCAGAGCGGGTATTCAGTGCAGCTGGTGGCATCATCACCGATAAGCGTACATGCCTGTCAACTGACATCGCTGACAGGCTGACGCTTATTAAAATGAACAAATTCTGGATTTCACCGGAATTCAAATCTCTTTCGGGGGAAAGCAGCTAAAGATTAACATTACTTATGTATCCGATTCCTCTTCTCTACTCCTCCTACTCCTCCTTGTCGTCTTTGCCTAACGCTGACCCAAAAAACGCCATTTTTTTTAGAAGTCCAACTGGCACTCTTTTACCACAATTTTTCCGGAGGTCCACCTACAGGCCCTCTCTGTAAACAATTTTTCCGCAGTGTCAACTACAGACAGTGTAAAACAATGTTTCAGGAGCGTAAAACAGACAGTCCAAAACAATTTTTCGGGAGGCGCAAGTATCGACATTTAAAAAAAAATTTTTTGCTGAGGGTCGACTTTATGTACTGTGAAAAGAAAAAGATTTTTGGAGGGTCAACAAAAGCCATTTCACTGCATTCTCAGTCGAACAACGTCATTGGTGGTGTAACCGCCATGTGTCAGGCTAAATTTTTGGGTGCTTCACCAGCTACCGCATACTAACTCGGTCACTCTGTTGTCACTGCCGCCATACAGGGCCACGAAAAATGTTTGTGGTTCGCCTGCTACCGCACTGTCACTCGCTCACTCTGTTGTCAGCACCATAGTGGTTTGTACTATAGCAGTCCAAGTCTGCACATTCCCCTTTTTATCTCCAAGTGATCTATACTGCATGTCACGTAAAAAAAATAGGTTCTTTTGCTCTCAGTGATACAAATCCATTTCATAAAATCCTTTCTTTCTCTTTAACTTATCTATACTGAACGTCACTTTTAAAAATACTTCTTTTTCCTCTCTTTCTCTCTCTCCAAACTATTTTTCCATATAGGTGCCGTATACGGTATTAAACTGAGAAGAATGCATACAACACATGCCCCACTTGACAAATTTCAGCGTTGACAACCGTACTGGTTGATGCTAAATTTTTAAGTTGGGGTCCTGTGTCGTCATTCAAACTCCATCCGGCTGTTGTCACCACCACACACGCTAGCCAAGGGGGCACTCCTCTGGCTCTTCCAGCTCAACCTCTTTCCCCCCCCAGCCTGCCCCCCACCTACAGGCCCTCTCTCCAAACAATTTACCCAGATAGGGGACGTATTAGATTTTGAACTAATTTTTTTTTTTTTGGTTGTTCTTTTAATTGGCTCCTGACCTGTGATAGGCAGAGCATGGACACGTCCCCTTAGCTGCAGTAGAAAAGACACTCCCCTGGCCAGAGCAAGTTCTTTTTCCTTTTCCGTGTTCGAAAAATCCATGAAATATATGGTCCCAAGATAGGGGATGTATACGATTTTAAACTGAGAAGAATCGATACCACACATGCCCCACTAGTTCAAGCTCAGTGTTGACAGCCATACCAGTTGATGCCAAATTTTTAAGTGGGGGTTCCACCACTACCAGCCTAACCACCACCAGCATACGCAGGTATACGAGTGCTAAACACTATGGAACCAAGGCCGTCCGTTCCCCTCATGCGGGTCCCACCACTGCTCCTTCCCCTGTGTCACTCGCTGCCTCTGCGAGTCAACCCCCAGCCCAGGACCCCGGCACAAGCGCCTCCCACCGGAAAACCACCCCTTCGCCTCCATGATCCTCCACACTGTCCACCAATGTGTCCCTGCGCAAAGTTCAGCTGTCATTACAGCAGACGTTGAAGCGCAAGCAGAAAAAAAGTTCAGCCCACCTACATGCACAAGCCCTCAACGTCCACATACAGGGCCACGCTAAATTTTTTAATGTGCTCTACCTGCTACCATCGTGTAGCTCGGTCACTCTGACAGAGTCTGACCCTGGGGCCGCTCATGTACTGTCCACTTGGAGGATTGCGGGGCCTACCTCGGTCACGGTTTCTCAGACTTACTATGCCTCTTCCTCCAACCCCCTCCTCCTCCTCTTTCGAATTACCATCCGTGCTTCACCTCCTGCTACCTCAGTCTAACTTGGTCACTCTGTTGTCACCGCCATGCTGCATCAGGCTAAATTTTTGGGTGGCTCACCTGCTACCTCATCTAACTTGGTCACTTGTTGGTGTCACTGCCATGCTGTGTCAGGCTTTTGCCTGCATCGTGTGGCTGGGGATAGGAGAGCAGTGCCAGCATGGACATGGGTGATGGACCTTCGTTGCACCTAGTTGGGTGCTTCCCTAACATGTGATGGGCATGTGCCTCGCCTTTCTTGGTCTGGGTGAGCACAATTGCCATGAGGGTAACCACCAGGCTGTTGCAGGAGAATTTGGGGTAATGGTGTGATTAGGCAGCCTCAGAGGCATCCATGCATGCTGCCCCTGCTGTTTCCTGTCCATTTCCGTGGTGTTTCCATCATTTTGTGAGGTTTCCAGGTTTTCACCCAGCCTTCCCTAGGCAGAGCCTTGGTCCCCTGCAAAAAATGCTCGGGTCTCCCATTGACTTCAATGGGGTTCGTTATTTGAAACGAGCACCCGAGCATCGGGAAAAGTTCGTCTCGAATAACGAGCACCCGAGCATTTTAGTGCTCGCTCATCTCTAGTTAGTATATAAAATGAGAATGCTTGGCCTGGGAGAAAATGTCTGTACGTGGGTAAGTAACTGGCTCAGTGATAGAAAACAGAGGGTGGTTATTAATGGTACATACTCAGATTGGGTCACTGTCACTAGTGGGGTACCACAGGGGTCAGTATTGGGCCCTATTCTCTTCAATATATTAATGATCTTGTAGAAGGCTTGCACAGTAAAATATCATTTTTTGCAGATGACACTAAACTGTGTAAAGTAATTAACACAGAAGAGGACAGTACACTGCTACAGATGGATCTGGATAGACTGGAGGCTTGGGCAGAGAAGTGGCAGATGAGGTTTAACACTGACAAATGTAAAGTTATGCATATGGGAAGGAATAATGCAAGTCACCATTACTTACTAAATGGTAAAATATTGGGTAACTCTGACATGGAAAAGGACCTAGGAATTTTAGTGAACAGCAAACTAAGCTGCAAAAACCAGTGTCAGGCAGCTGCTGCCAAGGCCAATAAGATAATGGGTTGCATCAAAAGAGGCATAGATGCCCGTGATGAGAACATAGTCCTGCCACTTTACAAATCACTAGTCAGACCACACATGGAGTACTGTGTACAGTTCTAGGCTCCTGTGAACAAGGCAGACATAGGAGAGCTGGAGAGGGTTCAGAGGAGGGCAACTAAAGTAATAACTGGAATGGATGGACTACAGTACCCAGAAAGATTATCAAAATTAGGGTTATTGACTTTAGAAAAAAGACGACTGAGGGGAGATCTAATAACTATGTATAAATATATCAGAGGTCCGTACAGAGATCTCTCCCATTATCTATTTATCCCCAGGACTGTGACTGTGATGAGGGGCCATCCTCTGCGTCTGGAGGAAAGAAGGTTTGTACACAAACATAGAAGATGATTCTTTACGGTAAGAGCAGTGAGACTATGGAACTCTCTGCCTGCGGAGGTGGTGATAGTAAGTTCACTAAAAGAGTTCGAGAGGCCTGGATGTATTTTTGGAGGGCAATAATATTACAGGTTATACCCTATTTCCCCGAAAATAAGACGTAGCCAGGAAAATTCTTAATTTTCCAAGAAAGGGTTACATTGTAAAAATTAACTCAATTAACTAATAAATGACTGCTTAAAGTTCCTTAAACCCCACTGGTTAAGCTACATTATCTAATTGTGAACCTTAATTTGTTTAAACACGCCCCCTTCTTATTAACCCTTTACACATTCTTTTGTTATAATGTTATTCAATTACATTTTATTAACTTAATTGTTTTCATATAAACATTTATTTTACTGTGCATTATCTCAATTTAACTTTTTTATGATCATTAATTCACTCTCCATTACTTATATTGTTAGTTTTTATGTTAACCTCTACCTCACAAACTTTTTAATAATCATTTTTAGCTATTAACCCTATAACCACTAAATCATTAAAAAATGTTATTACACAGACAATATCTCAAAGGCTATATGCCAAAAGCCAGGCATGCAAACCAACAACCTATCCACAAGACAGGTACAGTCAGCATACCTTACAATGGCAGCCTTGTGCACCATGAGACTTGCAAGACCAGCCCTCTTCCAAAAGGACCTGAGAGCCAGTAAGCCTCAAAGTTGCTTGAATTGAGCAGATGGCTTGGGGGACCTGCGTGCTCAGCTTATTATCATTAGGGTGACAAAAATTGTGAACTTTTTTTTTTGGATGCCAGCTAACTCTTCTGTCACTGCCAAGGAGGACTACAGAAAAATTTAGTTTTCTAATTGTACTAACATGATATTCAATAACCTTTCTACATTGTTATGTAAGCTCATTTGCATAAATCAGGCTTATGGGAAAGACATGCAAATTAGTGTTTGAGCTGAAAAATGGGCAGATTCTGTTATTTTGCGTGTCTTTCCCATAAGCCTGAGTTTATGCAAAGTAACCCTTTCTTGGAAAATTAAGAAACAGAGATTTTCCTGGCTACGTCTTATTTTCGGGGAAACAGGGTAGTTACTAGAGAGGGGTTGTTGATCCAGGGAGTAATTCTGATTGCCTGATTGGAGTCCGGAAGGAATTTTTATTCCCTAAAGTGGGAAAAATGGGCTTCTACCTCACAGGGTTTTTTTGTCTTCCTCTGGATCAACTTATAGGAAAACAGGCCGAACTGGATGGACAGATGTCTTTTTTCAGCCTTATAAACTATGTTACTATGTTCATTTGTCTCATGAACCCAGTAGAACATTAAAATATGCACAAAAAGATTCAGTTATGTTACTAAATTAGAAATTTGTGTGACGATAGGAGGCACAACTTATCCCAAAATCATGGCCACAGGAAAAATAGTTGCCGCATTTTAAGGACTGTCCAGAAATTTCTGGACAGATGGCAACCCTGTCCCCTAACCATGTACCTTAATACCCTGAGGAAGGAAAAGTGGTTTAACACCCCCTTGCACCAAGCACCCAGGGCATCTGCCCATTTTCTTCCCCTAGCCATAATCCAGGTTAAAAAATTTCTCCTTGCTGTGCCTCACCAACAGCTGGGCAATATGTCATCAGTGACATCTAAATTCTGAAGCAAGGTTATAGAGGAACTCACTAGTCTATCAATGGGTCTATTAGATCCAAATCAAAAGCCATAAAGTATATAATCTCTGAGCAAACGAGGAAACCACAGCGATCCAGTCATGTTTAAGCAACATGTTTGAACTGGTGCCTTCCATTGCTCGGGTCCTGGGTTCAAGTTTGACTAAGGTCAATATCTCCCAGGAGTTTGTATGCTCCTCCCATGTTTGGGTGGGTTTCCTTTAGATACTCTGTTTTCCTCACCCACACCAAAGACATACCAATGGGGTAGCTAAGTTTTGAGCATCACTGGGGAGAGTGAGTAAATAGGTTTGTGCTATATAAGCAAGTGAAATATAATATGGTTAGACTTCATGCAAATGGTAGAACGATACCATGCAGTCTGTGTTAGAAACCACAGCCACTCCATGTTCCATCATATGGTGTCTCCATGAGGTGCTATATTTTCCCTAGAAGAATTGTGATACCATACACCATGTGTGATATCTATGGCCACCATATTAGGACATCCTGCAATCAAAATCTGTAAAATATTTGTGTGCATGTAGCCTTAAAGCAGTGGTTCTCAACTCCAGTCCTCGGGACCCACCTGCCAGTCAGGATTTAGGAATATCCCACAGAATGAATACCTGTGGTAAGTCCTGATGGATGGACGCTAATTATATCACCTGGTCTAAACTAAGGAAATCCTGAAAACCTGACTGGCAGGTGGGTCCCGAGGACTGGAGTTGAGAACCACTGCCTTAAAGGGTAATACTGTTTTGTAGCTAGAGATGAGTGAATCATCCAAAATTCACTTCGCCGAATATTCGTAGAACTTTTCATAAGATTCGTATATTCTACAAATCTATTCGGCGAATCTGCGTACAAATCATACGTTATTATGTGTACGCAACTTCTGTCAACAAGTACGCATGAGCCTACAAATTGCGTACAAAAATGACGGGCTTTGCTGGAGCTGAATGGTGGAACAGGAGGAACGCTCTGAGTCTGACCCCTGGCTACATATGGATACTGTATCAGCAGATCATCTGGCTGTGACTGAGAAGAATGTGCCATCCACTCCACTAATTTTTTGCGCCTTGGTGGGTTAGCCTAGTGGAACACTGGCCAAGTATTGCGAATACTACAAGTAGAAGCTCCGGCTACAGGTCCTTTAGCACTGCTGCCCTGTGCCACCTCCTTTTTTTTAGAGCTCAAGGTCTGGCTGGAAGTGGACCACTTTTGCTTATCCATTCCAGACATTTTTCACTTGACTGTGGCCCTGCAGCTGGTCTTTGTCTCTCTCCCTGTCTCTCTCTCTGTCGTTCTCCCTGCCTGATTAATAACTAGCCCTGCACTGACCCTGCACTTGCCCTGCAGTATCCCTGATATGTGTAATATGGATTCCCAGAACAATTACACCCCAATTTTAACAAAACAGGTCTCGGTCTCTCAGAACTACACACAGTGCTTCTGCTCGTCTCAGCAGTCGCAGCACAACTGATGCATCACTGGCTTACCTTGACTGAGCCAATCAGAGCAAGCCCTGCCCACTAGGTTAGGTGACCGCTTTTTTCCTGGGTTTTTACCGAATGAATAACGAACAGTAAAAGTTTGCTAATTAATTGAATTTGTACGCAACAGCGTATACAGCAGTGATGGCAAACCTTTTACAGACCGAGTGCTCAAACTGCAACCCAAACCCTAATTATTTATTGCAAAGTGCCAACACGGTAATTTACCCTGAATGCTACAGTTCAATATAGTATATCTTCCATGTACTTTATCATTTAGCTATAATATCCTGCCTACATTCAGTGCACTGCCTGTGCTGTTCATAGTGCACTCTGCGCTGATGGCAAGAAAAGTCTAAGGCCTATTGGTACACCATAGACTTTTTCCAGGGTGTGGGTGCCCACAGAGAGGGCTCTAAGTGCCACCTCTGCCACCCGTGCCATAGGTTCGCCATTACAGTAACTTATATGTAGCATTAGCGTACAATTTGGTGGACAAGTATGTAGCAAATGCATAGAAAGCCTTAAGAACATTTTTGAATCTAACGGAGCGAATTTTGGATTCGCTTCGCAGCGGAAAATTTCCAAGATTCGTATCGAATCTAGATTCGCTCATCTCTAGTTGTAGCTCATTTAAACTTTGGCCTATTATTCTTGTTATTTCAATAGGGCTGGGGAGATGAGTGGCTACAAAGCACCTCTGGGACTGCTTATCTCTTCATGAAACAGAAGGATTAGCCAGAAATCTTTCAGTAAAGTTAGGAATTTATATGTTCTGTGCACTTTATGGATTTGCTTGTTCTTGCTTCAGGTCATTGCATATTATAACCACTGCCATTGTAATAAATCTTTCTTATCATGTGTCTAAAGGATAAGAAAATGTAACATTGCTTCTTTAACAAGCCTATGCAGTGGATATTTGTGTTTGTGCTCTTTTTGCCTTTTTGAATGTTGAACCTTCTGAGATGTCGTTCAGTGTCCTCCTATTGTACACTCTTGACACATTTCCAATATTCATCATCAGCATCTTATCTCTTAGTAACAATGCTTGCTATGCCGTGGCACAAAGACTTGTGGGAATTGGACATATGGAATTGTTTATGATGGGTTTTTATTTCTAGACAACACTTGGAGTGATGCCCAGAAATATCAACCTGATACTACATTGTCAACCACATCAAGATAATATATGTCTGCAGGGTTTTAATGAAGAAAAATGATTCCAAGGCTTGGCTTTTTTTGTTAAAAATTGCAAACTACATTTTAATAAGGTAGTTTTTCAAAATAGTCTGCATATCTGTATTGTATGCACCTACTGAATATTAGATGACAAGCAGTATGTGGAGTTCACAGAAGACATTCTGTACTGGTCGCACATGCAAGATTCAACAATTCAATAGCAGCTAAAGCAGAAAAACACAAAAAGGCACAGAGCAAACCCAGAATTGTGGTTGTATGGCACATGAAGCTACAACCTAGCAGCTTTTTATTCAGGTAGAATCGATTTGTATCTGAATGAAATTTTAGGGCTGATTCAGACAAATCAATCCAAACAAATTTTAGGAAATTTGCTCATCTTTAATTCTACACACCTATTAGTAAATGCAGAGTGACAAACATGGCACAAAACAGTTAAAAGGAGCCTGTCACCTCCCAAATGCATCTAAACCCGCCAGCAGTACCTCAGAGTAGCCCTCAGTCTGACACTAATCATATACTTCTTCCAGCAGACCGATGCTGCATAAAGTCAGAAGACGTTCTTTATCCTCTGTCCTACTGTAACTGTTTTGCATGTCAGCTTAAAGTCAAGGGGGCAGCGGCCTCCTTGCTTCAAGTCAAGGTAACCACGCCCCTAATCGGCCCCTCTTTCCTTTGAATGACAGTCCACAGTTCAGCTTCACTTTCCCAAGTCTTTCGCATTGCGCTGCCAAAACACTGTGAACAGCGGCTGCCTGACATCGGACTGCACAGTAAAACAGAGGGCGCAAGACTTTGGAAAGTCCAAAATGTGGAAATAAATATGATACCACGCAGCTTAAGAATAAAAAAAGAAACCTACTGTGTCCTACTCAGATTAATTTTTAGTACAATGGCATGACATTTTATCTGACTGTTCTATAAAACTTATGCAATTGATTATCAAACATGAAGATGGAGTGTTGGTAGATTTACGTGAAAGGACAATCTAAATAAATTAGAGGAAACTCTAGCACAATTCAAGCAAAACAAATTCAATAGAGACCTATTTGACTACAAAACAGACGTTATATCAATGACCTGCTTTTTGTGTGGTCGGGAGATATAGCGGACATACCACTTTTTGGAGATTATCTTAATGGCAACTTGGATTCATTGAATTTTGTTCTACACCATGATCCATTCTCTATTGCATTTCTGGATATGCGTTTATATGTAGATGGTACAAAAGCAAAGGTTTCCTCTGTTACTTACAGAAAAGAAACTGCGGGGAGCACCACACTGTTAGCAACACATTCTACACATGTAACGAGAAAAAGGAGGAATCGTGAGAGCACAGTATAATTGCTCCACAAATGAATCTTTTGCTGAGGAGGCTGCTGCTATCAGAACTAGGCTACACTCAGGCTATATACTACACAATCCATTAGGAAAGCCAGACAATGGGTGTTAACATTAGATAGAAACAGACTAGTATTTCCAGAAGAACCTATTACCAAAATAAATACCCAAGAAAAAATGAAATCAGTTACTTTTACTACCAGTTATAGTGAGGAATACACTGACATTTGTAAAATTGTTAAAAAACATCTACCAGTGCTAAACTATGATGCTGAGTGAAGTGATTTCAGCAGGCATCAGATGTGTTGCTCGCAGGGCCCCCTCTTTGGGACATAGGATGAGCCCCAGCTATGACCGCCTGAAAGCCAAACCAGTATGGCTTTCATATTAGGGTAGCTATAAATGCGGCCACAGAAAATGCACCTGCTGTGATCATATAGTACAGACCAAAAGTTTGGACACACCTTCTCATTCAAAGAGTTTTCTGTATTTTCATTACTATGAAAATTGTAGATTCACACTGAAGGCATCAAAACTCTGAATTAACACATGTGGAATTATATACTTAACAAAAAAGTGTGAAACAACTGAAAATATGTCTTTTATTCCAGGTTCTTCAAAGTAGCCACCTTTTGCTTTGATTACTGCTTTGCACACTCTTGGCATTCTCTTGATGAGCTTGAAGAGGTAGTCACCTGAAATGGTATTCCAACAGTCTTGAAGGAGTTCCCAGAGATGCTTAGCACTTGTTGGCGCTTTTGCCTTCACTCTGCGGTCCATCTCACCCCAAACAATCTCGATTGGGTTCAGGTCTGGTGATTGTGGAGGCCAGGTCATCTGGCGTAGCACCCCATCACTCTCCTTCTTGGTCAAATAGCCCTTACACAGCCTGGAGGTGTGTTTGGGGTCATTGTCCTGTTGATAAATAAATGATGGTCCAACTAAACGCAAACCGGATGGAATAGCATGCCGCTGCAAGATGCTGTGATAGCCATGCTGGTTCAGTATGCCTTCAATTTTGAATAAATCCCCAACAGTGTCACCAGCAAACCACCCCCACACCATCACACCTCCTCCTCCATGCTTCACGGTGGGAACCAGGCATGTAGAATCCATCCCTTCACCTTTTCTGCATCGCACAAAGACACAGTGGTTGGAACCAAAGATCTCAAATTTGGACTCATCAGACCAAAGCACAGATTTCCACTGGTCTAATGTCCGTTCCTTGTGTTCTTTAGCCCAAACAAGTCTCTTCTGCTTGTTGCTTGTCCTTAGCAGTGGTTTCCTAGCAGCTATTTTACCATGAAGGCCTTCTGCACACAGTCTCCTCTTAACAGTTGTTGTAGAGATGTGTCTGCTGCTAGAACTCTGTGTGGCATTGACCTGGTCTCTAATCTGAGCTGCTGTTAACCTGCAATTTCTTAGGCTGGTGACTCGGATGAACTTATCCTCCGCAGCAGAGGTGACTCTTGGTCTTCCTTTCCTGGGGTGGTCCTCATGTGAGCCAGTTTCTTTGTAGCGCTTGATGGTTTTTGCGACTGCACTTGGGGACACTTTCAAAGTTTTCCCAATTTTTCGGACTGACTGACCTTCATTTCTTAAAGTAATGATGGTCACTCGTTTTTCTTTACTTAGCTGCTTTTTTCTCGCCATAATACAAATTCTAACAGTCTATTCAGTAGGACTATCAGCTGTGTATCCACCTGACTTCTGCCCAACACAACTCATGGTCCCAACACCATTTATAAGGCAAGAAATCCCCCCTTATTAAACCTGACAGGGCAAACCTGTGAAGTGAAAACCATTTCAGGTGACTACCTCTTGAAGCTCATCAAGAGAATGCCAAGAGTGTGCAAAGCAGTAATCAAAGCAAAAGGTGGCTACTTTGAAGAACCTAGAGTATAATACATATTTTCAGTTGTTTCACACTTTTTTGTTAAGTATATAATTCCACATGTGTTAATTCATAGTTTTGATGCCTTCAGTGTGAATCTACAATTTTCATAGTAATGAAAATACAGAAAACTCTTTGAATGAGAAGGTGTGTCCAAACTTTTGGTCTGTACTAGAGATGAGCGAGTAGTGTTCGATCGAGCTGGTATTCGATCGAATACTACGATATTCGGCACACTCGATTTCAATCGAGTATAACGGCGATGGCGCACTTAGAATTCGTTTCCCCTCCCACCTTCCCTGGCGCTCTTTTTCCACCAATCAACATGCAGGGGGGGTATGACAGGCACGCTGAGCACGCTGGCAGCGCGAAAACAGCGTCTACATGCATGGCTGGAAAAACCATGTGACCTCGAATATTAAAACTCAGCTCTCTGCTCGTACACGCATATGCTGCTCGTGAACTTGAATCAGGACAGACGGCTGGCAGAAGGGAGAGACAGATTTTAGCTGATTGGACAGGCAGCGAGGCGTGAATAAAAGCCACTTATCAGGCTACTACATGTGGACTATCAGTGATAGCTTTACTACATATAGACTTTACAGAGA
>ONZH01001929.1:0-81225 GCA_900303285.1 Rhinella marina
CTGCGGAGAGAAATTACGATGTGGGTAACAGAGAGTTACTGGCCATTAAGTTGGCTTTTGAGGAATGGCGTCATTGGTTGGAAGGGGCGATTCACCCTATCACGGTATTCACTGATCACAAGAATCTGGCTTTCCTGGAGTTGGCTAAACGACTTAACCCGAGGCAGGCCAGATGGTCTTTGTTCTTCACCAGATTCAATTTTAATTTTCACGTATCGCCCTGGGATTTAGAATGTCAAGGCGGATGCCTTGTCACGTAGTTTTCCCAGAGGTGGTGATGTTGAAGATCCGAGTCCTATTTTGTCAGAAGGAGTGGTGATATCTGCTCTTTACCCTGATCTTGAGGCTAAGGTGTTAGAGGCCCAGGGAGATGCACCAGAGTCTTGCCCCCCTGAGAAATTGTTTGTTCCATCTGAATTGTGTCATAAGGTGTTTGAGGAACATCACTGTATGGTGCTTGCGGGACACCCTGGGAGTAAATCCACTGTCGAACTCATCTTTCGTAGATTCTGGTGGCCAGGTCTGCGTAAGTGTATGGAGGACTATGTGTCGGCCTGTAGTGTCTGTGCACGCGCTAAGGTGACACATACTCGACCTTCTGGACCCCTACTTCCATTACCCATCCCGTCCAGACCATGGACTCACTTGTCTATGGACTATATCACTGACCTGCCTGATTCGTCTGGAAAGACAGTTATTCTGGTGGTAGTTGATTGTTTTAGTAAAATGGCGCACTTTATTGCTTTACTTGGCCTTCCTAATGCTAAAACACTTGCACAAGTGTTTGTTGACAATATTGTGAAACTCCATGGCATTCCCACTGACGTGGTCTCGGATCGTGGGACTCAGTTTCCAGATTCTGGAGGCCGTTCTGTACTCGTCTGGGGGTACAACAGTCCTTCTCTTCGGCTTTCCATCCTCAGTCGAACGGACAGACGGGGCGTACTATTCAGAGTCTGGAGACTTACTTGAGATGTTTTGTTTCTGAGAATCAGGAGGAGTGGTCCTCGTTTTTGTCCCTGGCAGAGTTTGCCATAAACAATCGTAAACAGGAGTCCACTGGCAAGTCAACGTTTTTTGGGGCATATGGGTTTCACCCGCAGTTTGGCACATTTTCTGGTTCTGATACTTCTGGTATTCCCGAGGAAGAACGTTTTTCGTCATCATTGTCATCTATATGGCGGAAAATTCAAAATAACTTGATAAATATGGGTAACAAGTACAAACGTGTGGCTGACAGGAAACGTATGAAATGGTCCGGACCTAGGTGTGGGTGATTCTGTATGGCTGTCCACAAGAAACATTAAGTTGAAAGTTCCTTCGTGGAAGTTAGGTCCAAGATTTATTGTCCAATATAAGATCACTGCCATTATTAATCCTATAGCATTTCGTCTTGAACTTCCTCAGGCCCTGAAAATTCATAATGTGTTTCACAGATCTTTGTTGAAGAGATATGTTGAACCTCTGGAGCCATCTCCCTTGCCACCCACGCCTGTCTTGGTGGATGGCTGTTTGGAATCCCAGATCGCCAAGATTATTGACTATCTTGTTCACTGGAAGGGTTATGGACCAAAGGAGAGGACATGGGTAATGGCATATGACGTGAATGCCAGTCGTTTGGTGAAAGCTTTTCACAGGTCTCATCCTGATAAAGTTGGGCCTGGGTGCCCAGAGGTCACCCATAAAAGGGGGGGTAATGTCATGGTCATTCCTGCAACAGGTTGCAGAAAGTTGTCTAGGCTTGCACATGTGACAATCTGACTTGTTTTCCTTTTTGTGTTGTTGCTGTTTACCACACCTCTTCCCCTCAGCTGTTGTGGGTGTGGTAATTGTCCTTCCCCTATTTATTCCTGCTTCTACCACAGTTACTTGCGGTTTATAGTTTCTGTGGACATTCTGGTGGATTAGTGTGGTTCTCTCCTGAGATCGGTTGCTTCCATTTCTTCTTATAGATTTCCCTTACTTTCCCTTTTGTGTTTACCCTGCTTTTCCCTGTTGTGTTATTTGGCCTTTGGGAGACTCCTGTTTGTCCTTCCTTTTGGAGGAACGGGTAGACTACTGTCAGTAGTTACAGGGTCCTATAGGGTCAGTTTGGTTTAGGTTCCTGTCTATGAACTCGCCTACATTTGAGGCCTGTTCATACTGTAAATCAGTCATGATTGGTGTCAGGGTTTCCTACAGGAGGTGACCTTTTCCCTTTACTTGTTTCCTGACCTCATCCCCTTCCCTCCCTGTGGTTTTCCCCTCCACACCAGAGCGTGACACTGCCACAACATCGTCATAGCCTGTACGTGGGGGATCAGGTGGAGTACACCCCCATGGCATCCCTGAAAGGCCCATTTGCGACTGGGGTTACCCTCCTTTCAAAGCCTCTGGTGCCTACAACAGAACCAGAAGTGTGGCCGGATGAACCACCAGATCCAGGACGCTTGCGCTGCCTGCAGGAGTTCCCAGCCTCAGCCGGAGCCTCTGATTCCTGGACTGCCAGCACCACCACCACCACCACAGTCCTTACAGGTGGGTCTGCTGACCACGTTATCGTTCACCTTCCAATCCACGGTGGTCCACCAATACCAGCTGCCATGGAAGATGATGCCAGCAGTAGCCGGGGAAGCTGGGGCTTCTTTCCTGGATGCAACCTTTCTGGAACCGCTGCAGCCGGAAGTCCTTACCCCTGCTGTCCCGGCAGGAGGATCCGGAAAAGCGAAAATGGCTGCAGCGCTCGCCAGTGTCACCACCACCCGGACCCAGTCAAGTCCAACTTCAGGAAGAAGAGGGCACTGGAGTTCCACCACCGCAGCGAGCATGGCCTACAAGAGGCAGGAGCATCTTCTGATGAGTTTCAGCATCAGCTCGAGCGAGGAGGACTTCAGGTCCCTCATCTGAGGAACCCAACTACTGGCAATGTCAAGGACACTGCAGTAGGACCTATGGGAGCCACACCATGGACTGCACCTGACTGGTGAGATGCTAGTTGGCAGTTGTTTTTGTTTAGTTTGTGTTGCCCCCGTTTGACTCTCACCCAGATGGGCATGGCTGTCAGGACTCCCCCCATTCTGCAAAAAATTCCCTGTTGCGCCGAAGTTTGGGAGCCCCCTTGGCAAAAAAGGTTCTCTATGTGCTGCGTTTTAATGTAATGTATTGTCCCCGTTTGACTCTCACCCAGCTGGAGTGGACATGGCTGTCAGTCAGGACTCCCCCCATTCTGCATAAAGGTCCCAGTTGAGCCTAAGCGCGCCTATTTTCCTTTTTACCCCTTCTCAGGTTATTTGGGAGCCCCCTGTGCAAAAAGGGTTCTCTATTTGCTGCTATTCTCTATTATCCATGTGGATTACACATTACCTGTTTGGATTACAATTGAATTTTGGAATATGTGTTCCAGACAGTGTTTTATCATGCTAACTAGGAGCCATAAGGAGAGACTCAAACGTATATCTGAGCCTTTTATACTTGCAAATGTGAAATTGATTGTACTAAAATGTTTGCATACTTATGTCTTTTCTGTATTTTAGCTACACTGTTTTTAATGGTTCAGCACTTTAGCCCATTGTGTGTATTCTTTTTCTGGTACTGCAATGTGTTCTATTATGCACTTATTGTACGGTGTTTTTAGTAAATTAATCACTTATTAATAGCTAGCAGCAGTGAGCACCTTATTTTTCTAGTTCATATGGACTGCCTTTAAAGATTTTACGTCGCGGCCTAGCCTCGTGCGTATGACGCATTAGCGCGTCAATAGTACGCTAAGGATTCGTATGCACTTTTGTACGCTAATGCTTACGTATTGCGTACTTTTAACTACGCTGACTGTACATACGTAATTTGGGGAGGAATGTTTTTTTTTCCGTAGATTTGACGAATAAGTTCGTTTAAATATGAATCTTGTCAGAAATTCGGCGAAGCAAATTTTGAATGATTTGCTCATCTCTAGTTCTGATCTAGAGTCTGTATGAATTTGGGGTCTGATCTGGGGTCTGAATGAATTTGGGGCCTGATCTGGGATCTGTATGAATGTGGTGGCTGATCTGAGGCCTGTATGATTTTGGGTTCTGATTTGGGGGCTGATCTAAGGTCTGTATGATTTGGGGTTCTGATCTGTGGTCTGTATGAATTTGAGGGTTGATCTGAGGTCTGTATAAATTTGGGGGCTGAACACCTCATTTACATCTGATCTGTAAATAATGCAACAAGTTGCAGCAAAGGTATTATGAGGTCCTGGCCATGTTATATACAGATGTAAATGGATGGTGGGGTGTTCTGCTGATCTTCATTTTGTTGGATGCATAGTGTTCTAAATAATAAAGATCAGCAGCTGCAGAAGTTAGAACACACCATCAGGGGTGCACCTAGCCTTTCTGCTGCTGGAGGCAAAAACTGAAATGGCACTCCTCCCTGCCCAATGCCAATTTCTTAACCTAACCCTTTCCCTTCAGCCCATGTCGCTTTGGCTGCCCCCCTCTTGTCCCTACCTGGTGCTGCCTGAGGCGATCACCTAACCTGGCCTCATTGGTGGTGCACCCCTGCACACCATTCATTTACATCTCTATATAATGCAGTTTGTATCTCATTACAGGCTTCTGCCTCGAGTTGCTGGAATACAGTTACAGCCTCCAGCAGCCTATAGGAATAGCTGAAGGGACAGCATACTCCACAGCCAGGTAGCATTATTTGATGTTGGGGGATGTCCGCCCTTTTTGTTGACATTTTGAATAAAAGCGGAGTAGTAGTTACTTTTCCCCCCTTATGATCCACACCTGGTTTTGGCTTTAAAAAGTGAACAAAAAACCTGAACAAAACTAATTAAAAGGAAAGCTGTCTAAGTTGGCCCTAGCAACCAATCAGATTCCAGCTTTCATTTTCCAAAGGAGCGCTGAAAAATGTAAGGTGGAATCTGATTGGTTGCTAGGGCAACTAAACCAGTTTTCCTTTGCACCAGTTTAGACAAATCTCCCCCAGTATTCAGTCAGCGATTCCCATCAGTGATTTTGAGCCAAAACTGGGTGTGGGTCTAAATACAGAACAGGTGCAGATCTTTCCATTATACCTTATCTCTATGCAGTCCTGGTTTTGGCTCACAATCACTGATGGAAATCAGTGACCAAAACATTGATGTGTGAGTTCATCAGGTAATCGGAGGTGCATTAACACCACCAGATAATCACTAACAAGTGTTCCTAGTGAACGCTAGTTAGCAATTATCTTTAAGATTCTTGTCCCATGTAAAGGGCCCATAAAGGGTTTGTCCCATCACAGACAATGGGGGCATATTGCTAGGATATGCCCCCATTCTCTGATAGGTGTGGGTCCCACCTCTGGGACCTGCACCTGCACCTACACCGAGAATGGAGAAGGGAAAGGTGGGAGAGGGCGCACTGCACATGCGTATCCGCCTTCCATTCATTTATATGTGGCCGCCGTAAATAGCCCAGCGCTGGCTCGGCTATTTCCGTAGGCCCTATAGAAATGAATGGGAGAGGTGGCTGCACAAGCGCGGTGCACTCCTATTCACTTGTATGGGGAGAGCGCTTGGTGGTGGGTGGACCCTGGGAAATCCGGGGTCCTCCAGCCATGCTCTCCCCGCTCCGTTCTCGGCGTAGGTGCGGGTCCCAGCGTTGTCTTAGCGATATGCCCCCATTGTCAGTGATGGAACAAACCCTGTAAGGCCTTAGAATCTGCCTCTGCCCCTCCCTCTGCTGAAATCCTAGCTACGCCTCCGAGGTGGGATGACGCGTCCTGCTGAATACCAGAAAGCCCTGTAAAAAAAAAGGGCGTTTCCCTGATTTTTTTTTTTACCAGTTCATTGCTGTCTTTAAGGAAAAAAAAGATGTGAACAGAGCCTTAAGAGTCTGTATGTAGCCTTCGTACACAAGTAATAGATAAATACGCCCCTGCTTGGCTTCTGAATTAGGTTACTAGGTAACTAGTTTGACTCAGTTGCCTTAATTGTTAAGAACTGAACTGACTGAGAAAAAGCTAATTTGTATGTTAATGTCTCTCCCAGACACAGCAACGTGACATCTACCACCCTCACACTGCCTGGTCACCTGAGGAACCTGCAACTTCATAGGTATGGATTAACATTTTATAATGATGATTTTTAGCTAATCTAGTTCAAAATTAGGGCTGGATACACAAGAGGACCAGTATAGCATTGCCTAATATGCCTTAAACCGGTATTTCCATCTCAGACATGGTATATCTGCATGTCCTCTGACGTGAAGGGGATGTGTTAGAAACATAGAAGATTGACGGCAGAAAAAGACCACCTGGTCCATCTAGTCTGCCCTTTTATTATCCTTTTATTGTTATCTTAGGATAGATACATGTTTATCCCAGGCATGTTTAAATTTACTTTATGTAAACTTTAAGAATTTGTCTGTTCATCAACTTATTTCACTGTATTATCCCTCTCTCCACAGAGGAGGGCCTCCTAGAATTAAACAGCTCACCAGTACTTATGTCTGTAACCTTGTATTCAGCCTCAGTCTTGTGGACCATCTTTCCTTAATCCCTGAATGGTGGGGATTCACAGATCAAATTTTCCTAGACTTCAGACATCAGCGAAAATCTGGCAGACCTCATATATACTATATAAAAAACAGCTCTTGGTGGAAATAAGACAGTTACCATTTTTTGCAAGGTGACTGCAGTGTCTTCAGACTCTTGAGTTGCTGAACTTTGCCTTTAGTTTCCTATGCCTGGCTATCGTTATATGCCTTGGGCACTTGTTTTTGTATAGTCATCTGCCTGGGAAGTATACTAGTTTGACCAGTAATACTAGCTATATACACTCCTCAACACTGAGACTGCAACACCAAGACAAACAAGCCAGGTTATGCAAACTGAGAAAGTAGCAGCTGTCTCTATGATCTGCAGATGATCACAATTTCAAGCTCCTAAGCATAGCCTCTATACCAGGGATGCACAACCTGCAGCCCGGGGGCCCCCGGTCACATGTGGCCCTTGATAGCATTCTATGCAGCCCCCAACCATCTGGAGGCAGACATGTATGTCTATGTCTTGTGGCTGCTCACATGTATTTTTCATGTATTCTCCCATTATATGGGAGTAGTGATGAGCGAGCCGAAGCTGCAATATTCGGGATTCGCTCGAATATTGCCCGCTTCGGCTCGGCTCGGCATCACAAACCAGCGCGGACTCGTGATGATCCGTGCCGCCCGGGCCCCCCTTTAAAAAAGCATACTTACCTGTTCTGGCCGCCTCTGTCCTCAGGCTCCGCGCTCCACTATCTGGCCTGCCGGCGCGCTGCGTCAGGTCATAGTGCGCGCCGGCAGGGAAGACAGTGGAGCGGTGAGCCTGAGGACAGCGGCGGCCAGAACAGGTAAGTATGCTTTTTTAAAGTGGCAGGGTGGGCTGATCTGAGGTCTGAGGGGGGCACTGGGGGCTGATCTGAGGTCTGATGGGGGCACTAGGGGCTGATCTGAGGTCTGATGGGGGCACTAGGGGCTGATCTGAGGTCTAATGGGGGCACTGGGGGCTGATCTGAGGTCTGATGGGGGCACTAGGGGCTGATCTGAGGTCTAATGGGGGCACTGGGGGCTGATCTGAGGTCTAAAGGGGGACACAAGATGTTGATCTGAGGTTTGATGGGGCACAAGACGCTGACCTGAGGTCTGATGGGGGCACATTGTGTTCATCTGAGGTCTGATGGGGGCACAAGACGCTGATCTGAGGTCTGATGGGGGCACATGGGGGCACATTGTGTTGATCTGAGGTCTGATGGGGGCACATGGGGACACATTGTGTTGATCTGAGGTCTGATGGGGGCACATGGGGACACATTGTGTTGATCTGAGGTCTGATGGTGGCACAAGACGCTGATCTGAGGTCTGATGGGGGCAATTTTGCGGATAGATACGTCCGAACCTTTGGCCCCTGCAAAATGATTCGGGTCTCCCATAGACTTTAATGGGATTCGGTATTCGGCCCGAATCCATGAATCCCGCGGTGGGATTCGGGCCGAATACCGAATCCCCGAATCTTTTAGGATTCGCTCATCTCTAGATGGGAGTCCTGGAACTGTAACTAGACATTAATGGTATATACTGTATGTTCAATATGCCATAAATACAGTATTTTAGTTCTTAATACCCCTTTAAATTTTATTTTCGGCCCTCGTCATTGTTTCAGTCTGGCAATATGGCCCCCAACCGGATAACGTTGTGCACCCCTGGTATATACAATGTACTGCACTGTGCCATTTTTCCATGGTGCAATGAATGTTTGTCTAGGGATCTTGGTTACTGAAAAAAATCCTATCTGCAAACTGAGGAATTTCAGAACCCACCCCTGATCTGCCATAAACAAATCACCACCATAGGGGGTGCAACCAAGACCCCTAGACAAACATTCATCACACCATGGAAAAATGGCAAATTTCCCTGCGTCCAACGTAACTAGAGGTGACAGATTTTATCATCCTCATACTGGAAACAGATTTAAAATTGAAGGGTACTTTACATGCGAATCCACTAATGTCATCTACATTATAAAATGTCCTTGTGGTCTCTCATATGTTGGGGAAAAAATTCAGTATGTGAGAGACAGTATAGGGAAACATAAATCCACGATATGGACAGGCAATTTACTTCTCCCTATTCCATATCATTTCCTCCAACAAAAACATACAGTGTCTCAATTAAAATATTAATTTAGGCTACTTTCAGACGAGCATTAATATTTTCCGGTATTGAGATCCATCATAGGATCTCCATACCGGAAAAAAAATGCTTCTGTTTTGTCCCCATTCATTGTTAATGGGAACAAAACTTAAAGGGGTTCTGCAGCTTTTAATATCTGATGATCTATCCTCTGGATAGATCATCAGTATCTGATCGGCGGCGGCCCGACACCCGGGGCCCCCGCCGATCAGCTGTTTGAGAAGGCAGCGGCGCTACAGGAGCGCCGCAGCCTTCTCAGTGTTTACCCGCAGGCCAGTGACGTCACGACTAGTATCACTGGCCTGGGCGGGGCTAAGCTGTGTCGGGCCGCCGCCGATCAGATACTGATGATCTATCCAGAGGATAGATCATCAGATATTAAAACCTGCAGAACCCCTTTAACAGAACAGAAAGCTCCAAAATGCATTTTTTTCCATCCTCATACCAGAGAGGAAACTGCAGCATGCTGCGGTTTGCTTTCCATCCCGGATCCGTCATGACCCACAATGCAAGTCACATCTGACATAATAGAAAACGGATCCGTCTCCCATTGACTTTCAATAGAGTTCATGACGTCTTGGCTATGTTAAAGATAATACAACTGGATCCGTTCATAACAGATGCAGACGGTTGTATTATCAGTAACGGAAGTGTTTTTGCTGAACCCTGCCGGATCCAGCAAAAACGCTAGTGTGAAAGTAGCCTTATTAAGCAGATCTTCTATAAAAATTGTGTCAGCTTCTGTATTTATTTTGTAACTATTGTATGCCTATATCATCATTTGTAGCAACTTGGAAAAGCATTTTTAATGCTGCATGGAGATCTGTCTCCGTACAACATTAAAATGTATGGGCTCTGGCTCATTATCTCTGAATTCGTCAGAAGAAAAATAAAGAAAAAATCGGATTCTGTAAAAAAACTGATCCTGTGCATCCGTTATTTTTTTTGATCTGTGTTTTTTTTGGATAGAAAATAAAATACTGCATGCAGGACTTTTTCTCCCGTTAAAAATAACTGATGCAAACTAATGCTCAAAGTAACGGATCTGTTTTTTTCTTCTGTTCTTCTGGATCAGAAGAGTTGAAGCTCTCTGCATTCCAGCATTCCCGGAAGCTACAGCGCTGCCTTCTGGCCCCATTAACTATTGTTCTCGACATGGTTTCTGTGTTGCGGACGGATCTCCGCCGGTCTGTATTATAGTTAAAGGGGTATTCCCATCTCACAAATGTAGTTTGTATAATTAGATATAGCCATACCAGTATTATTACTAATAGAATGTATTTATATAAAATGTACCGTTTAGAAGATTTCCCTATTTGTATATCCATTGTCCCACACACATCAGTCAGGCCATTGCCCCTAGTTACAACCACCGTGGCCATGTAGTAGTGGTGGCCGGCTTGTTACCCGCTCTGAAGTAACTGCTGTATTGTGAACGTACATTACATGAGCATACGGAGACACATCTTAGGGTTGTAGCATTTTTGCCTGCGCTTCCAAAACATAGAGAAACGGATCCTGTTCCAAGATCAATTCATCTCTATGGAGCCGGATCCGTTTATAAAGTCTGCATTTTGGACAGATCCTGACCATTGCATTTTTGACTGGTAGCGCCCAAAACGCAGATGTGAAATTACCCTGTGTCTCCGCATTCTCATGTAATGTGAGTACACAATACAGCAGTTACCTCAGAGCGGGTTAGAACAGGAGCAAGCCGGCCACCACTACTACATGGCCGCGGTGGCCGTAACTAGGGGCAACAGCCTGACTGATGTGTGTGGGACAATGGATATACAAATAGACAAATCTTCTAAACTGTACATTATATATAAATACATTATATTAGTAATAATACTGGTATGGCTATATCTAATTATACAAACTACATTTGTGAGATGGGAATACAACCTGATACCCACCACCGTCATTAAAGTGGTATCTGGCTACGCCGGATCCAGACATCTCTGGCAGGCTGCTTTTTGCCAGAACATCCTGCCGGAGATGTCGGACACTATTGTGAATGTAGCCTAAACGGTGATGCCAACTCAGCTGTAGGCCTCATTCACATCTCCGTTACGAGATCCGGCAGGCTCCCCACTAACTGCAATGAGGTCCATCGGTGATCCGCCTGCCTTCCGGCAGAAATGCCAGGTTTCGATCAGACAAAAACTGTAGCATGCAATGTTTTTTTTTTGTCCGTCTGACAGCCGGCATTTGCGCCGGATCTCCTTAATGGAGATGTGAACGAGGCCTTACTTAAATACTGGTAAAAAGAAATGTTTTCAAAATGGGATTGTCTTAAATAGAGTTCTACAAGTAACATGTCTCCTACTGCTATTTGTCTTATAGAAATGATCCCTACATTACATATCGAAACTTGCACCAGTTTACTGAAGAAGAGGTTTCTCTGCGGATTCCTTGCTGGGTTTACTATATACTTTCTTGTCTACTGTTCACTACGAACCAATAAAATGCAGCTACCCAGTGGCATCCTAGCGGGTAAAAATACAGTAATGAAGTCAAATTCAGAAGTACCACATAGCTCCACTTATAACACAGGTAATTATGTTATCATACAGTGTTGTAGATGCGTTTATCCATCTGTCTGACTAGCTATCTATATAATTCATAATTCAGGGGTGACAAAGACAATTGAGGGTCCTTGTGCAAAACTGTGTGTGGGCCCTCTTCTACCACCATATAACTTAGGCCCCATTCACACGACCGTATGTTCATTTCCGTATCTTATCCGCATTTTTGCGGATAAGATGCAGAACCATACAGACCCATTCATTTTTCCATAGGAGAAAAAAAAAATGCGGAATGCACACCGTGCATTCTGCATCCGTATATTACAGAAGTTCTCCCGCAAAAAAAAGGAAATATGTCCTATACTTGGCCGCAAAACACGTCGGTAGCCCCATTAAAGTCAATGGGTCCGCAAAAATGCGGAACACTACGGAAGACATTCCGTACGTCTTCCCTTCCGTTTTTATACGGACACAGAATACATACGGTCGTGTGAATGGGGTCTAAGGCCCCATTCACACGACCGTATATTTGCGGGCCCGCATTACTGCGGACCAGCAAATATACGGGGGCCGCCCGGCGTGTGTTCCGCAGCGCTCGGAACACACGCCGTGCGGCCCCATTGAAAATGCCTATACTTGTCCGTGCGCACGGACAAGTATAGGACATGCTTCAAAAGAGCCGCGGCGCACGGAGCTAGCTCCGTGCCGCGGCTCCCGGCCCCGTAGAGGTGAATGGGCATTTTTGCGGATAGATACGGCCCCATTCATACGGTCGTGTGAATGGGGCCTAAGGCTGCTTTCACATCAGGGCTATCTATTTCCGTTCTTCTGCTCCATTATAGAAGCATAAGAATGGATTTGGCGCATAACTGACAGCAACACAGCCTTTCAGATCCCATTGACTATAATGAGATCCATTAGGATTCAGTTTGTGAGAACTTTTTTTTAACAGACATTTCACTCTGTGCACCAAGCGGAGCCTCCAACGCAGATGTAATTGCAGCCTTACTTCTTCATAGTCTTCTCGTTCCAGATGTATGGAGCATTCTTTGGGGGCCCCAAACTAATATGAGATCCTCCTCAGAGTATACCCGGAGGAATGTTCACTGCAAAGTGCAACATACTATAGATATCTGTGAGCATATACATATATAGATACATACATACCTTCTCACAAAAACTCTCCAAAATTCCACTCATCTGATACTTATAGAGCTACACTATATGTGCATAATCATAGATGGGGACAGACCAATCATTTGGAGTATGCATAGTGAGAAGGGGGGGGGGGCATATTACGGCATGCACAGAAGTTTTTTGCAGCCCTTAAATAAAGGTTTATTGTTTAGCATACAGATATGGTTGAGATTCAAGTTTACCCTTTCACCCCCGGAGGTTTTTTCGGTTCTGCATTTTCGTTTTGCGCTCCCTGTCTTCAAACAGCCATAACTGTTTTATTTTTCTGTTCACATAGCTGTATGAGGGCTTGTTTTTTGCGGGACAAGTTGTACTTTCCAACGCCACCATTTAATATTGCATATGGTGTAGTGGGAAGCGGGAAAAAAATTCCAAATGGGGTGAAATTGCAAGAAAACCGCTATTCCGCTACAGTTCTACGGGTTTCTTATTTACAGCGTTCGATGTGCATTAAAACCGACTGATTACTTTCATTCTACTGGTCAGTATGAATCCGGCAATACCTAATATGTATAGTTTTTCCTGCGTTTAGATGGTGATAAAATAATTAGAAAGTTGCCCTTTTTTTTTTTTTCCTTGTCATATCTTGACCCCTATAACTTTTTGGTATTTATGTGTACAGAGCTGTATTTTTTGCTTTTTTGCTCATTTTTTGCGGGGCGGTCTGAAGTTTTTATTGATACCATTCTGGGGTGTGTATGACTTTTTAATCACTTTTTATTTAATTTTTTTTAGAAAAAAAAGCGCCAAAAAACGGCGAATCGCCATTTGGACGCTTTTTTCCGCCACACAATTCGCCGTATTGAAATTTTTTTAAAATATTTTAAAAGTACGGGCGTTTTCGGTCACGGTGATACCCATGATGTCTATATTTATTGTTATTTAGGTATTTATTTTTTACTTATACGGAAAGGGGGGTGATTTGAACTTTTATATCTTTTTTATTTTTTATATATTTTTTAACATTTTTTTTAATTTTTCTGTGATTATTTTAAAGCTCAAATATCAGCTGATCTATTGTGTTTTGTTTTTTTTCTTTATGAGCAATCATGGATTTACTAGATGCAGTTAAATCCATGAATTGCTCATTTCTTATCCTGGCCTGCCATCTAGTGGCCAGAATAAGAATTGCAGTTTGAAAACTGTAATCCTCACCAGCGAGGATTACAGTTTTCATATGGTGTACAGACACCCCGATTGGCCAATCGGGGCGACTGTACACCACCCGGAAGCGTAGGCTTCCGGGTTCAGACGCATCCTGATGCCGTGATCACGTGTGATCACGGCATCAGATCACAGCATCAGTAAGGCCCTGGAAGTCGCTGCCGACGGAGGTGAGAAGCGGCAAGTCTCTGCTGTTAGAAACAGCAGAGACTTGCCGGCCATGACGCCCGCCGCACCCGCGAGCGGGCGTCATGTCCCCGCACCGCCCGAGCGCCGTATATGTACGGCGCTGGTCGCGAAGGGGTTAACATATAAATACAGAGCCAGAACCAAGATCACAACATAACTACAATACTGGAACTAAGCATGGTACGTACATACAGACCCACAACCAAGCCTATAATGTAAATCCAGCATCAGAACCAACCTCATATTCATGAATACAGCCCCAGAAACAAGCTCAGTAAATAAATACAGTATCAAAACCAAGCTCAGTAAATACAGTACCAGAACCAAGTTCATGATATAAATACTGCTTCAAAAGCAAGGACATAACATATTTACAGCTTGAGAACCACGCTCAGTACTTAAATACAGTACCAGAACCAAGATTATAACATAAATACTGCACCAGAACCAATCTCATTACATAAATACAGAATCGGAACCAAGCTCATAATATAAATACTGCATCAGAAGCAAGGATATAACATATATACAGCTTAGGAACCAAGCTTGTAACATAAATACAGCCCCTTAAATAATAACAGGCTTTATGCTGTGCCCCCTGAATAAAAATGTCTCATGCTGTATACTCTGGATAAAGGTACACCAACCCAGGTTCCTTAGAATACAAAATTCTCCACAGTGTGATCCCTGGATAAAAAATGCTCCTTGTTGTGTCCCTTGAAAATAAATATGTTACACGTTACCCTCCTGTGAATTTAAATGTTCCACATGCTGTGCCCCCTTAATAATAAAAATCTCTACACTGATTAGAATATGGCACCCAACTTTGTGACCACTAATTAAATTATGCCCCCAACCTCAGGTTCCCAATTAAATCAGGACCTCCATAATGTGCCCCCCTTCTGTATGAATAAATAAAACTTTTCATGCAGATCCTGCAAGTACTACCTTCCACTGCCTCCCAGCTGTTGCCAAACAAAGAAGACTTAGTATCTTTATTCTGGGCATCTGCAGTATAACACCGGCACTGCAATGACATCATTGTGTCACCTGCGTCGCCTAGAAGGCACCATACAAGGGAGCTGAACAGGACTATCTTGCATAGTGTAGTGCCTCTGGGATCTTCAATTGTATCTGCATATTAAAGAGGACCTTTCACCACTCCTGACATGCCTGTTTTAATAGCTTTATGCATTTCCCACGTACTAACAATTATGGAGCATCTATTCTTATGACTCCATGTTGTACCATTTCTTTATTATTCCTACTAAAAGTTATGAATGAATTGCTAGCAGTCTGCAGTAAGGGTCCAGAGGGGTGGTAACAAGTTGAGGGTGTGTACCTGCACAGTCTGAAAATGGCAGCAACGATTGGAGAGAGTGGGTCTGTGCAGGTACACCCCCCCCCCCAACTGGTTACCAGACTGCTAGCAATTCATTAATAACTTCTAGTAGAAATAATAAAGGAATGGCACAACATAGAGACATAAGAATAGATGTTCCAGAATTGTTATTATACGGGGAATGCATGAAGCTATTAAACAGTCATGTCAGAAGAGGTGGCAGGTCCACTTTAAGGCCCCATTCACACGACCGTATGAATGGGGCCGCGTGTATTCAAAAAATTGCGGAATACATGCAGCCCCATTCGCCTCTATGGGAGCGCACAGCCGCGGCACGGAGACAGCTCCGTGCCGCGGCTCCGCATAAAAAGATAGAACATGTCCTATACTTGTCTGTACGCACGGACAAGTATAGGCATTTTCAATGGGGCCGCACGGCGTGTGTTCCAAGCGCTGCGGAACACACGCCGGGCGGTCCCCGTATATTTGCGGGTCCGCAAATATACGGTCGTCTGAATGAGGCCTTAGGATGGGGAAATTCAGCTCTCTGCCCAGTCCATTCATCTGAGGCAAGACTGCACCAATGATAGTGGAATTCCCATAGAAATAAATGAAATGGGGATCACACATGTGCACTACTATTCTATCCACACAAAGTCATACTTAATGAACCAAATTCTCGTGATTGGTGGGGGCTGCAGCATTTGGATCCTCAGCAATCATTCATTTATAACCTATCCTTCTTCATAGTCAAATAGAGATTAAAGTTCTGAACCCGGACATACCCATGTTTTCAACCAGGCAGCCTCCATAATATGAGTATTGGAGCATTTCATGCTCCGATGCTCTCCTTTGCCCTGTGCTGAATTGCGCCGGACAAAGGCATTTTTAGGAGATCCGATGACGGGCTTTCTATAGGGACTGCTAGACAGAGGCTTCTGCCCAGCAATGAGCCCAGTGACAGCACGGACACTAATGGCCAGACTTTAGCGCTGCCCTAGCCTGTAAACCGGCTAGGGCAGCGCTAAAGTCCGCCCATCAAAGCTGGTGACGTCACTGAACACGCTGCTTGGTGGAAGCCTCTGCCTAGCAGTGTTAAAACATATACAAAAAAGCCCTTGCCCTGCGCGATACAGTGCAAGGCAAAGGAGAGCATCTGAGCAAATGGAGAAATGCTTCGATGCTCCTATTAGGGGGGCTGCCTGGGTGAAAATGTGGGTAAGTCCAAGTTCAGCTCTGAACCCTGACAACCCCTTTAATATAGGGATTACTGCACTGGTATAAACCAGATGGAGCCATATCAAACACTAACATTCAATTAGCGTTGCATTTTAATTTTCGTACTGAAAAAATAGCGATTGCTACTGCCTTGCTTCATGTCTCTGAGAAGATTGTATTTGAATGTTGCAGGTGAACGCAGTGAAAGTGATGCTCTTTCTAGGAAGGTTAGAATACTTTGTTGGATCATGACTGGACCAACAAATTTATATAAAAAAACCATTCATGTAAAAAATTCTTGGGCCCGTCACTGCAATATTGTTCTTTACATGAGTTCTACGACTGATGAGACATTCCCAACAATTGGTTTGGACGTCAAAGAAGGATGGGATCAGCTTTACTGGAAGACCATTCGAGCTTTCCAATATATATATAAGAACTACCTGGACAAAGCTGATTGGTTTCTTAAGGCAGATGATGACACCTACGTTGCGGTGGAAAATTTGCGTTGGATGCTTTCAAATTATACTTCTGATCAGCCTGTCTATTTTGGAAAGCGTTTCAAGCCATTTTCCAAGCAGGGCTTCATGAGCGGTGGAGCTGGATATGTACTAAGCCGGGAAGCTGTTAAACGTTTTGTGGATGCTTTCCACACCGGTGACTGTACTCACACGACCCACTTGGAGGATGTAGGCCTGGGTCAATGCTTGGACAAAATAGGAGTTATAGCTGGAGACTCAAGGGATACCCAGGCAAGAGAGACCTTCCACCCACTTTCACCTGAAAGTCATCTGACATCACATTTTGATCCAGACTTTTGGTATACAAAGTATTGTTTCTACCCTCTTGTAGAGGTAAGACCACAAGTTCTGTTTTGATGAAGAATGTTTTGTTTTATTTTTGAAAGAACGTCGTCCAATGCAGTTTTGCTACCAGTTTGTGTAGTTTGACCCTGCGGTCATCTGTATCCGTTTCTTTTTCTACTGTCTGTAGGTAAGCAAGAAGAGGGGACATATAGAATGGTTTAAAGGGGTTATCCAATACTATAAAAATGTCTTCCATATGCCGGGCCCCTCACAGTGAATATACCTACCGCGCTCCTGGTCCCTGCACCGCTACTGCAGCTTCTCCCCGTGCACGGATGAAAACATCTGGTGTTGGAGGGTGTGTGGAGCAGCCAATGGCAGGTGAGGACAGGGCCAAGCCTCTGTAGTCTCATCCGCGCACGGGGAGAAGCAGCGGTGGCGATGCGGGAACTGGGAACGGCATATGGGAGCTTTTTATAGTACTGAATAACCCCTTTAACTTAAAGTGCTGTATGGCTGCAGGATCAGACTACACTCAGGGTTTGTTTGTAGTCTGTAACTATTCAGACCCCTAGGTCTGTATAGGTGCTGCAGACACAAATGGTAATTAGATTAAAAAATATCAAATAGATTAGAAAGCCATAACGGATTACAAAGAATATCAGTGCTACAAATAAAAAAATCAGCATACTGAGGTGAACATAGCATATTTTTCTCAAGTATTTTATTCCCCAGTATTTCATCACATGGGCTCTAATGATTCCCTCACATTGGAAGAATGATGGGAGTGTGGCCCTAAAGCAAGTGCATCTCTCTTTTTAACACAGACTAGCAAGAGTTCTAGCCCCCACCAAACATTGATAGCCGATCCAACGCACTAAGGGGATCATTTATCAAACTGGTGTAAAGTAGAACTGGCCTATTTACCCATAGGAACCAGATTCCAGCTTTTATTTTCCAGTTGCTATGGGCAACTAAGCCAATTCTACTTTACACCAGTTTGATAAATGACCCCCTAAGGCCACTTTCACATGAGCGAGTTTTCTGCGCGGGTGCAATGTGTGACATGAGCGCATAGCACCCGCACTGAATCCTGACCCATTAATTTCTGTCTGTGTACATGAGCAATTTTTTCACACATCAGTTCTGCGTTGCGTGAAAAACGCAGCATGTTCTATATTCTGCGTTTTTCACGCAGCCCTGGTCCCATAGAAGTGAATGGGGCTTCAGTGAAAAACTCATTGCATCCTGAAGCAAGTGCGGATACAATGCGTTTTTCACTGATGGTTGCTAAGAGATGTTGTTTGTAAACCTTTCTCCAACTGAATGCAATTGCAGAGAAAACTGACTGAACATGCTTGCAAAATGGTGCGAGTTTCCCTGAATGCACCCTGAATGCATTCGGACCTAATCCAACCTGTAGTTCTGAGCCTTTGTCAGGTCGAGCATGCTCAGTGCATTGCTATCAATTCTCTAGTGAAACAAAGGGAGTGTCAGTGTGCTAGTGATTGGTCAGTAGAGGGGGTATGTCTGGGCTGGAATATCAGGCAACCAATTAATAAACATCAACACTCACAGCAGGAAAGCTAGGGATTGTGGGAATTGTAGTTTTGTGAGGGAAGATCAGGAGCCATGACACTCTCAGTGTGCTGCAGGCTCACACAGGAGCTAGACAAATGGATTGCCAGGTCAATTGAAGCTCTGGTTATATGTATAGGTATGGGTTTTGGCTGGGTCACAGATTGCAGCCTTAATGCAGTTTTTCAAAAATTAAAGGGTTTCTGTCATCACATTTTACCATATTAAACCGTATGACATTTGCAATGTGTCTAATATGGTACAAATATACCTCTATGTGTCCCTGTTTTTATAAAAATTCATCTTTACTAATATGCAAATTAGCCTTACTAGGTGCAGGGGGTGGTAACCCTGCACCTAGTGGCGCCGTTTCCCCACCTCTATTCACGCCTCCTAGGTTGTGATTGACAGGGCCAGGCAGCTTGCTCTTTCTGCTGCCGGCCCTGTCCGTGCTCTAAATCCAGGGCCTGTGCCGTGCGCGCTTATTTCGGCACAGGCGCAGTGAGTGCCGCTGGCTGTTGGGCTCCTGGCTTCCTCACTGCGCCTGCGCTGATGACGTCACACTACACCCGGAAGAGAAGGCGGCGCAGGTGCAGTGAGGAAGCCAGGAGCCCGACAGCCAGCGGCACTCATTGCGCCTGCGCCGAAATAAGCGCGCCCGATGCAGGCCCGGGATTTAGAGCACGGACAAAAGGGCCGGCAGCAGAAAGAGCAAGCTGCCTGGCCCTGTCAATCACAACCGAGGAGGCGTGAATAGAGGTGGAGAAACGGCGCCACTAGGTGCAGGGTTACCGCCTCCTGCACCTAGTAAGGCTAATTTGCATATTAGTAAAGATGAATTTTTACAAAAACGGGGATACATAGAGGTATATTTGTACCATATTAGACCTCAGGTGACATTTGCACATTGCAAATGTTATCTGGTTTAATATGGTAAAATGTGATGACAGAAACTCTTTAAGTTACTTTACCGGAATACCCCTTTAATATGCTTTTTAATAATACCTCACTCTTATTATATTCTATGCTTGATGTCAGTGAATAGAAACATACAGCCTTTCCTCATCATGTACAACTGACACAAGTACAATGTTTGTTACAATGGAAAACTACTAATAGTATGGGCATGTTTACACATCAGATTTGCATGTTACAAATTCAGCATGTATCTAGGGCCTCGTCCACATTTCTGTTTTTCACTGATGTGTGCTGTCCGCATTTTCTGCGGGCAGCACACGTACTCATTGATTTAAATGTGTCTGTTCCCATTTCAGTATTTTTTTGCTGACCGTGGGTCAGTAAAAAAAATCACGGAGACTGGCACTACTTTGATCCGTGATGCTGACCAAGCACGCCCATAGAAGTCTATGGGTCCGTGAAAAGCGCGGACACACCACGGATGGCATCCCCAGTGAGTCTGTTTTCACTGAAGGCTAATAGGAGAATCTTTGGAAATTAATTTTCCGCTGAGCAACGTCAGTGAATTACAGATGACACACGGATGGTAAAAACGGACACACGGATCCTTCACGGACGTCTTCACAGATGAAACAAGTACGCTTTTTTTCACGGACGTGTCACTGACATGGAAATGTGGGCAAGGCCTTAGGAGAAGTGTAGGCCTCGACTTTCTGCTGCAGGTCTGCAGAAGATCTGGATGAGGATTAGCCCAATTGCCATCTAACGGGGCTCATGTCCAGTTTTCCACACAAAATAAGTAGAATATGCCAACTTTTATTTGTGGTTATTTTTTTGTTTTGTTAAAAATTGGCATGGAAATGTTTCATCGCATATGAACATGGTTATGGAAACCCTATTGACATTCATAGGATGTGGGTTGCTGTTGGATTTTATGCCAATTTCACTGCGGTTACAAGCCGTATATCTAATTTGTGCTATCAATATACACATTCATTCGTATCACAAGTTCCTGAGTCACTAGAACATCATCAGGACAGGCCTCAGTCTCCAGTAGTAATGAGTAAATGGGTACAAGCAAACACATGGGTGCCTTGGTGGATGATGACAGAAAGTTATACAGAACAGAAAAGTCAGACATTGTGTTTTTAATGACTGTTTCTCAATTTGTGTTCTGCAGGGTCCTCAGTGCTGCTCAGACCTGGCCATATCCTTTCATTACGCTGATCCAGAACTAATGCACTCTCTAGAGTACTTTGTGTACCACTTAAGGGCGTACGGATACAAGTATCGTTATCAGCCACCATTACCACGGGCAGCAGAACAACTACCAGTGCACTATGAGGAGAAGCCTACACTATAGAAGCACTATAGATCTTCTCAACATCGAACAGGACTATATGACAGTGAAGATGAAAGTTCATAAAAGCTGTATCACCTGCCTCAAAAAAATTGGTGGTGCCAGATATGGGTGACACAATAGACCTCTTTTAGTAGACACGTGTGAAGTAAAATATACCAATATTTATGTAGATAAAATTAAGATATTTTGCTCATTTATTTATTTTGTACTTACTAGGACATTCTCCTATTTCTATAAAGCTAGGACTACCTGCACACTTTGCGGATTGCGTGTTTTTCGGAGTGGATTCTCATGTGGAAAAAACGCAGCATAACACGGTACCAGCTAAGTGTATGACCTTTCACATACTTGTATATCATGTACACTTTCCTTTTTGTTCTGTGCAGAAATTGACCTGGCGCGCATATTTTGAATGAGGTTTTTAGCAATTGTCATCCACACACTGCAGAAAAAATGCAGTTTTTTGGGGCATTATTTTGGCTTATAAAAACAACATAAAATTTATACGTTTTTTTTTTTAACAAGCGTGTTTTGGGGTGGCATGCTTTAAGCCTCATTAACACGTCAGTGTTCCAAGTATGGACAGCACACGTGCCCATTCATTTTAATGTGTGTATTGACACATCAGTGTTTTACCATGGTCCGTATTTTTAGCACAGATGCTTGCTCTATTTTGTCCATGTTCACGGATCCATCACGCCCATTGTAGTCTATATATTTGTGAAAACCATGGATGCAACACGGATGCCATCCGTGTTTCATGAATCATTAGGAAGAGATGCTTTGAAAATTATTTTTCAGCTGTGCAGTGTCAGCGAAAGACGGATGACACACAGAACATAAAACAGAAACATGGACCCAACACGGATCCTTCATGGATATCTTCACAGAGGCATCACTGACCACCTTTTCACTGATTTAGGGCTCATGCACACTACCGTGTGCCGGCAGGGGTATTGTGACCCCCAAACAGCGGGTCCACAGAATACAGGCCCCAGCTGTTCTGGCACTGCAACACGGATGTGTACCCATTAACTTCTGTGGGGTTTCTATCTGTGCCTCCGCACTGCAAAAAAGTAGTGCATGCACTACTTTTTTGCAGTGCGGACCGTCGGATGCAAATTGCGGACCCCATTCAAGCGATCTGCATGCGGTGACCCATGGTCGGTGCCCGTGCATTGCGGACCGCAATTTGCAGTCCGTAGCACAGGCCCGGCCGGCACACGTTTGTGTGCATGAGGCCTTAAAGAAGAACTCCCGACAAAAATTTTATTCCATGTCCTGCTAGAAATGTACATGATGTAATCTGTAGTGAATGTCATTTTCTTACCAGTGTCTGAATTTTTGACTTATATCATCCTGAAGTTTCTTATCTGTGTCATGTGACCAGCAATTAGACCCACCAACTCACACACAGACTTATGTGTGGACAGGAAGTCTAATTCTCTATGTATTCCTATGACACTGAAAGTGAGGCTCCCATAGGAATGAATAGAACAGACTGACTTTCTGTCCTGGGTCAGTTGGAGGTCAGGGAGCTGGTCACATGACCCAGCTACAATAAGAAGAAAGGTTTTTACTCACAGAAACAGTCACTGATAAGAAAATGACAATCACTACAGATTATATCATGCCCCTTTCTAACAGGTCAGAGAATAAAAAATTTTGCGGGAGTTCTTCTTTAAGCACAGACACGGACGTGTGAATGAGGCTTTAGTCACTAAACATTTTTCTTGTGCTGTTTTCAGGCTTTTTTTTTCTATAGGAAAACGCCTGAAAAAAAGGCGCACCCAGAGCAAAAGATGCCAGGAAACTGTCTTAAAATGCCACTACAAAAAAAGCTGCACATTTATTAAGACCAGCATTTTAGACGCTGGTCTTAATAACCCTTATAGCTGGCAGTGGATCCGCCGGAGTTATGAAGAGGCGCGGGCCTCATCCAGCACCAATTCTAAATGTTAGACAGTTTCCTTGCTGTCTTACATTTAGACCATTTTCCACACCTAAAACAGACATAGAAAATGGTAAATGCCTTCCGGACCTTCCCCTACCGCCCACTTTTCCCACTTTTTTAGACCTGGCAGGAGCCAGATATATGCCACAAAAGTGGCGTATGTCTGGTCATAAATGACCCCCTGTGTTTATAGAGTGTTTTATAATTCCCTATTGGCCAGCATGTAGCATCTGGCTGGGCCATTTTTAATTTTTTTTTTTTTTTTTGCTACAACCACTGAAGGTAACATATTTATAAGCTCCTTGGATGGAAATGTAGCAGCCCATAATAAATCTTCTCAGCATGGCTATGTTCACATGTGCTTCTGAGGCTCTGTTCGGGACCTCTGTCGCAGATTCTGTTAAAAATGGTGGACAAAATAGAGCAGCATGGAAGTCATCGTAGTCAATGGTCATTCATCCGTCAGTTCACAGAAACGCCTCTTCTGTTATTTTTATTGTTCTGCTTTTATAATGAAAGAGAACAACAGCGGTAATAAGTGGCAATGTGAGCATTGTGTGTATATGAGACTTACTGACATCTCCAGGCAGCTTAAAGTGTAACTGTCATGTTTTCATCAAAAAATCTATTTTAACATATGTTACTGTTGGTGCAGCATTATGCATAAAGCAATCTTTAGTTTCTTCACATACCGCTGTTTTCCTTGAGTTTTTCCCTTAGTTATGGCCGTTTTAACCTCTACAATATGAGAAAATTCTCAAGATGGCTGCCAGTTCTCTGAGGCCAAAACTGCTTTCCCTCACTTCACATACACACTTGCTATAGCCAGCAGCTTCCTGCTAGCCAATCAGATTGGATTACTGAGAGACATGCCTCCTCCCTTTGAAGCCCAATGCAGGCATGCAGTGTGGAGGACCGCCCCTCTGTCTTTCTGTTTTCTTAGATGAGCCATAGCAACAGTCTTTTAAAGGACCAGTGGAAAGGGACAGGAGACATTAATGAAAGCTGTTATTATAAGGTAATTACAGATCTTTTGACAGTCATTGACAGACTAACCTGGGTATACATGCCTAGCTCTAATCAACTAGTAAATAAAAAAAATATGACAGTTACACTTTAAATTCATAACACCAATTAATAATCCTACATATAGTAGTCCAAATGTGCATGCACAACAGAAAAAGCTACCTATAGAGATACTAACATGCTGGACACCGTTTCAAATAGAAAAAATTCATATCTTTAATAATACATATTTAAAACCATTTACATATAAATCAGGAAACATTCCTAGGAGTTCACACAGAAAAAGAAACCGACAAGTGTGACACAAAACAGTTACTACCACACATTGTCTAGACCATAGAACATGAAAATAGGCACCAGAAGACATGTGTCTACTACTAACGTGCACTGGGTCCAGAGTGGTGGGGTACCTTTATTGTCGGGTGTACTTTTTTCTGAATATTGGACTGTAAGCTGTTAATTGTTTACTATATACCCAATACTGTATTGTACTGCTTTGAAACTGTCAGTACTACCCAGCTGGATCTCATAGACCTCATACATGGCAGGCCCGGAGACCTTTGTAAGGCTTCTAGTTGCCATAGCAGCCATTAGCACCCCGCGATCACATTGCGAGGAGCCAATGGAGATAGAGTGGGGCGTTCTCCCTCTGTATACCCCTTAGATGCCACGGTCAGCATTGACTGCAGCATCTAAAGGGTTAATCTGCCAGCATCTGAGTTTTAATTGATACAAGTGGATACAGCAGGGACATGGATATCAGTAACAGCCAGGCCCCTGCCCCATCAAGTGAGCACAGCTCCTGTGTCAGCCCCATCAGTGCGCTGTACATGTACGTCACTTATAACTGTGCCGTACATGTATGGCGTGTGTTGGGAAGGGGTTAATATTTAATTGGTGTAACCATTAATAAACATCCAAGTGTTTGGTGTTTTTATTTATTAGTTTAGCAAAGTATTAGTTTAGTTAAAGTATTTATGCTGAGTGTTTAATGCAATGGATATGTTGGAAGGATGGGTGGGACGTGGGACCTGTGCCACCATGCATATATATCGGTTTATTAATGAGTAAGTCTTTAGAAATATTTTTTATTTTCAGCTTATTTTAGTCCTTTCTGTGTCTGGAATAGTTAGCCGGCAAGGAATACATCCAATGTTACAGCACCCATATAGGTTGCCATCCAGCTTTCCTGGAGTCCTGAATGAAGAACTTGCACCCTGTTTCCTGCACTTCAGCCTTAGGGCTCATGCACACGGCCGTTGTGCGGCCGTTCCGTGCATTGGGGACCGCAATTTGCAGTCCGCAAAAGAATGGGCGACATGTTCTATTTTTTTGCGGTGCGGAGGTATGGACAGAAACACCTCGGAAGCACTCTGTAGTGCTTCCGATCCGTGCCTCCGTTCCACACCGCATCTCTGGGATTGCGGACCCATTCAAGTAAATGGGTCCGTGATGCGGGGGTGCATGACCCCTAACAAGCCAGGCTTCATATAGGTGTCTGGGGAAGCTGGGTGGCTGGGAATATGGGCACTATTACCTCACCCACAGAGGTCACCACCCAGCTTTCCTAGAGTCCTGCCTATTTAGCTCAGTAAATTACCATCCCTTTGCTGTAAGTAGTACCATTAGATAATTGTAATATAAAAATGTAACAATTTTTGTATGTTTTTGCACCTTTATGACTGCACACATTATCAGTAATGCCATAGATGTGTATGATATAACTGTAATGCTATTTGGTAACAAAATGATCATATATGATAAAATGCTTTTGAATATTTAAAGGGGTTGCCCCACAAAAAATATTCTACAGTTTTCAAACCAGCCCCTGGATCTGAATACTTTTGTAATTGCATGTAATTAAAAATGTAGCATATCCAGTGAGTTATTTAATAAAATGTATGTGCATAGCACCACCTGTTGTTTGTTTTTTTTCTTATTTCTTTGACCTGCTTACTGAGAAGGCCACACATGCTCAGTTTAATCCTTCAACTGCCTCCTGAGCTGTGATAGGGAGAGCATGGACACGCCCCCTTAGCTGCAGCAGAAAAGACACTCCCCTTGAGCTCTCAGCTAGATATAAATCTAGCAGAGCAATGACTGGGGAGATCTCTGGATCCATGTGAGGTACAGGGCTGGTTCTAGCTTTGTTAGAAAGAGATTGTCATGTACTATGTGGTGTCTTATTTTCATCTTTTACACTAGTCATGGGATAACCCCTTTAACTAAATATACTATCAGTCATGGTATTGTGTTATTATCCTTTTACGGTACGGTAGTGTTATCCAGTCACAGTACAGTGGTGTTATCCAGTCATGGTATGGGGGTGTAATCCAGTCACGGTATGGGGTTGTTATCCAGTCATGGTACGGTGGTGTTATCCAGTCAAAGTACGGTGGTGTTATCCAGTCAGAGCACGGTGGTGTTATCCAGTCAGGGTAAAGTGGTGTTATCTAGTCAGAGCACTGTGGTGTTATCCAGTCATGGTATAGTGTTGTTATCCAGTCATGTTATAGTGTTGTTATCCAGTCATGGTACGGTGGTGTTATCCAGTCATGCTATGGTGGTGTTATCCAGTCATGGTACGGTGGTGTTATCCAGTCATGGCATGGAGATGTTATCCAGTCATAGTATAGTGTTATTACTCAGTTACTATATGGTGGTGTTATCCAGTCATGGCATGGTGTTTGGTCATTTGGTCACAGTATGGTGGCAATATTTAGTCATTGTATTTGTTATTTGGGGGAATGGCTAATCTTTGTATACAAGTCTACTCTGCAATGACTTGTGTAAATATCACTTTAAAGGGAACCTGTCATCTCCGAAACACCCCCTGAACTAGAGTAAGCTTTGTATAGTGTAAGTGATGCTGAATCCGAATATGTAAGTTTTATCTTTATACTCACTTCCATTCCGACGCTGTGCTCCCACAAACCTGCAGTAAAATGCACTCACTGGACTCCGGTGCTCACTCACATAATGGAGAGGACTCAAAGAAGAGTCCTCTTAATACATTTTACAGCTGGTTTGTGGGAGCACAGCGTCTGAATGGAAGGGAGTATGAAGATAAAACTTACATATTTGGATTCAGCATCACTTACACTATACAACGCTTAGTGGTTCGGAGATGACAGGTTCCCTTTAAGCAGTATTAACCCCTTTGTGACCCTGTCATATCTTTTTTAAAATGACGTCCACTCGCACGTGCAGTGGGCGCCATATTTTCCAGGTTTCTGCTGTTTCAAAAAGCAGAAACCCACACCACATGTATGCAATTAACTATAAGGCTTTATGTAGATCCGATAGCGCTGCCACTCTTCATTTTACCCCTCAGATGCATGAACGCGGCATGTGAGATTAGAAACAGTGTAAAATTAACATTAAAAAAATTCAATCAAACTTACCGCCTCCATATGCTCGCCATGGGCCAGCCGCCACCATCTTGCTGATAGGTGCCATGTGGCATACGCAGGGCAACTGCTGACTGACTGGTGGTTTTTAGGAGGTCAGTTATTAGTGGTGAGGCCAGGAATAATGGGTGAGGTAGGGGTTAAGTGGTGGGAGCCATGTGGTTCCCATTAGGCTGTGGGAAAAGGGTATTTAAAGGACCTCCCCTAAGGGGTTGTCCTCTTTTGCTGCTGGAACTGGTAGGTGAAAGTTGTCATGGCTGATGCACTGCTGGAGCAATTGTTGGCTAGGGTGAGGAGTGAGGGCACGGAGTGGCTTACCCGGGCTCTTGCTGGTGAGGGGGCCACTCAGCCGCTCTCCTTGCCCTCTGAGTTGAATGTGGCCGGTTTAGGGGGACCTGGGGTACGCGGGAGGCCCTCCAGGAGATCCAGGGCTCCTGCTCGTTTTTCCCCCGATGCGCAGAGCGGCCGGTGTGGGCGCTCTGCGTCATTGTCTACCCCCCCTGGTCCTGTCCCCCCTCCTGTGACTTCCCCCGCTGCCCCTGTGGCGGCTGTCTCTGAGGCTGGTGCGTCCGTGCGGGGCCCTGGCCTGGCCTCGCCGTTATTGGACACGCCCCCCCCTTCTGCTCCGGTGTCGACCCTTCCCCCTTCTTCTGCGGGCCGCAGTGGTCCTGTAGCCGGGGCTCCCCTACCTGCTGTGCCCTCCGGGAGTCGGGCGGCGCGGCGCGCTGGTGTCGGGCGGGCGTCTGCTTCCTCTGGTGGTTCCGCCGGCGGCTCCCGGCTCCTGGATGCGGCCGCATGTAGGTTCCAGGGCTCGCCACTAGGGGGAGCCCTTGTATCAAATTTTGCCCAGGACGTGCGGCCGGCTGCTGTTAGTGTAGTTCCCGCGCAGGCAGCCGGCGCAAATCTTTTTCTGGCCCCTCCTCCATTTCCTGTAGGGAATCCTAGAGTTTTCAGGAGTAGTTTTGACATGGGAGGCACACACTCCTGCTGCAGGACTCTTCTTCCTCTGGGGCTTGCCCCCCCCCTCCTCCACCATGCGATTTATTGGTCACTGCCCCCTGCGTCCCAATTGCCCGTGGTGGGGCAGGAGGTTGCCACCTTATCTGTAGGTGGTCCTCCATTGCATGATGTTCAGGAGCCCTTGGCAGCACCCCCTCCCGCCGTACCTGCCCAGCACCCCCTGGCCATGCCACAACCCGCCATGGTTTCGGCACCCGCGCACTCTGGCGGGCGTTCGCATTCTCGTGGGCGGCGGAGTCGGCGGAGGCGTAGTTCCTCTGGTTCCTCTTCCCAGGGCTCGCGGTCGCAGCATCGCCGCGGGCATGCCCGGCATGGTAGTCGCCGGTCCTGTCGCCATTCAGTGGTGTCCGGGAGCTCTCGCAGGTCCAGGCGCTCACGATCCTCACGTTGGAGGTCTCCTTCTTCTTCCGCGGATCACATGTCCTGCAGCTCCTCTGGCTCTGGCAGTCCTGTCCGCAGACGCCGTGTGAGGCGGGTGCCTCGGCGTCCATCCGTTTCCGTCCCTCCGGTGACAGTCGCCGCTCCGGGAGTCCGCACTCCTTCCGAAGTTCCGGTTGACGCACCGCCTGGTCCTCCTGCCGCAACGGGTGAGTACGATTATGCGGGTGCCTGGGAGGTGGGTGGGGTCAAAGGGGATGCTGTTTTGCAGACTTTGAGAGTTCTAGTTGACAAGCTGTCCTCTGCTTCACCTGCTCCTCCTAAGGCTCAGCCCCCGCCTGTGGCTGCGGGTGTTTTTAAGGAATCATGTTTCTGCGGAGTTAGTCCGCTTGGAGCCCATGTGCCGGAGGAGGTGAAGCAGAAGATCTGGGAGAATGCTTTTGTTGATATTTGGTCGCTGGTTACCCCGGATCAGCCGTCTGTTGACAGGGAGCGTAGGGTCTCAGATAGAGCGTTGGATAGGAGACCTAAGGTGGCTCGCACTATTGGGAATTGGCTCCAGGCATTTTCGGTATTGGGTTGTATTATGGGTCAGAGACACCCGGAGCGTTGCGCGGAGTTGTTTGTTTACTTAGACACTATTTACAATGCCTACAAGATGTATGGTGGATCTGCGTGGTGGCGGTACGACGAGGAGTTTCGTCGGCGATTGGCTTTGCAGCCAGGGATTGGTTGGGGTGTGAAGGCCACGGACGTTTGGCTGCGTCTGATGACAGCTCAGCGGGTGCCGGCTCCCTTTCCAGCCGGCGCCACTGGGACGCCATCTGCAGCCGGAACCTCAGTGGCGGTTAAGCGACCAGGTACTTGTTGGCTCTTCAACGAGGGCCATTGTCGGTTCTATGGCCTCTGCCGTTTTCGCCACGAGTGCTCCACCTGCGGCGGCGGTCACTCGGCTGCCAGATGCCCCCGCGGTCAGGTCCAGCCCGGTAAGCAGTTGTCGGCTGGTGGGATCAAGGACGCCGGTGAACGTGGCCGCGATGGAGCAGTGGCTCGCGCAGTATCCTAGGAGATCGGAGGCTGAATGTCTTCGCGCAGGGTTTAGGTGTGGTTTTTTCATTCCCTTTTCGTTGTCTTGGTACCCCACAGTTGCGTCTAATCGCAGGTCCTGCGTGAAAAAATTGATAAGGAGGTTGCGTTGGGTAGGATGGCTGGACCGTTTGCTTCTCCCCCGTTTTCTAATTTGCGAGTTTCCCCTTTGGGTGTTGTGCCGAAAAAGGAGCCTGGGAAATATCGTCTTATTCACCATCTTTCTTACCCTAAAGGGCTTTCGGTGAATGATGGTATTTCCAAGGAGGAAGCCTCTGTGTCCTACGTGTCTTTTGATCGGGCTGTGATGCTGGTTCGGCGATATGGCAGGGGCGCTTTGTTAGCGAAGTCAGATATAGAGTCGGCCTTTCGCCTTCTTCCGGTTCACCCCGAGTGTTTTCATTTGCTGGGTTGTGTTGTTGATGGTTCCTTTTACTATGATATGTGCTTGCCGATGGGTTGCTCGATTTCGTGCCATTACTTTGAGATGTTCAGCTCATTCTTAGAGTGGGTGGTTCGTTTTGAGACTGGCTCCTCGGCAGTGCTTCATTATTTGGATGACTTCCTTTTTGTCGGTCCCCCGGCCAGCGGGGTGTGTGGTTATTTGTTGAATTCTTTTCGCTTCCTGATGTCCCGTTTTGGGGTTCCGCTGTCTGCTGAGAAAACTGAAGGCCCGGTTACCAGGCTGTCGTTCCTGGGTATTGAACTTGACACGGTGGAGATGGTATTCCGTTTGCCGGCGGATAAGTTGTCGAGGCTCTTGGATTTGATTTCGGGTTTTTGTTCAGTATCCAAGGTGACGTTGCAGCAGATGCAATCATTGTTGGGGTTGTTGGTTTTTGCTTGTAGAATTATGCCCATGGGCCGTGTTTCCTCTCGGCGTCTGTCTCTGGCTACTCGTGGCGCCCGTTTGCCATCCCACCGGATTCGTCTGACTAGACAGTTGAAGGAGGACCTAGTTGTCTGGAGGGATTTTTTGCTCACGTACAACGGGCACACGTGCTGTCAGATGGCAGCAGCGTCGAACGAAGAATTGGAGCTCTTTACGGATGCGGCGGGTTTGTCTGGTTTTGGCGCTATTCTGGGCACTCATTGGTGCGCGGCAGCATGGCCAGCTGTGTGGCAGGAGAGTGGTCTGTGCAAGAATCTGGTTCTTTTGGAGTTGTTTCCGATTGTGGTAGCTGTTTCAGTTTGGGGTGAGTTACTGGCTAATCGGAAGGTCTGTTTTTGGACTGATAATTTGGGTGTCGTGCACTGTATCAATCGTTTATCCTCCTCTTCCCCCCTGTTCTGTCCTTGCTTAGGCAGCTGGTTTTGCGCTGCTTGCAATTTAATATTTGGTTCACTGCGCGCCATGTTCCGGGAGTTGTTAATGTTATTGCTGATGCGTTGTCCCGCTTTCGCTTTCAGGAGTTTCGTGCCTTGCTGCCGCAGGCGGACCTGGAGGGGACCCACTGCCCGGAACAGCTATGGGAACTGATTACGGGATCCTAATGCCGTTGGTCCAGCGATCGGTGGTGCCGTCCACGTGGTCTTCGTATGGTAAGGCGTGGGGGGAGTGGTTGGAGTGTGTGGGCGATGCGTCTATCACGGGTTCGGTGAGTGCCCGTTTGGAGGTTACGCTTCATTACCTTTCGCGCCTCCGCCTCTCGGGTGTGTCTGGTTTAGTAGCGCGCAAACGTTTGACAGGTGTCGCCTTTCATTTTCAGTTGAGAGGCTGGGAGGATATAGGCAAGCAGTTTCTGGTATCTAGGATCTTGAGGGGTTGGAAGAAGGAGAGATGCGTTTCGGAGTGTCGGCGCCCCGTATCCGTTGATTTGTTGGGTCGACTGCTTTCAGTGTTGGATGGTGTGTGTTCGTCGGTGTTCGAGGTTTCGCTCTTTAAGGCGGCCTTTAGCTTGGCCTTTTTTGGCGCGCTTCGCATAGGAGAGTTGGTGCCGCCTTCCGCGGCCCGCTCTGGGGGACTAGCGGGGAGCGAGGTATGTCGGGGTAATGGTTGTATCCGCGTTAAGATCCAACGTTCGAAAACTGATCAGTTCGGGGTGGGGGATTTGGCTGGTTTTGCGGTCGGTTGTTTCCGGCCCTTGCCCGGTGCGCTTGGTCGGGGAGTTCTTGGAAGTTCGTCCTGAGGGGGACCGTTTTTTGATTCATGCTGATGGCTCCCCTTTGACTCGGTACCAATTTACGGCAGTTTTTAAGCGTTGCTTAGTTCGGGCCGGTGTCGATCCGAGTGAGTTCGGTACTCATTCCTTCCGTATCGGCGCAGCGACGGAGGCCGCGAGGGCTGGGTTGCCAGAGGAGGACGTCATGAGAATTGGCAGATGGCGTTCGAAATGTTATGCGGGTTATGTTCGTCCTGCTTTACTTACTTGATTTTTCTTTTAGGTCGCCCGGTCGTGTGGATTGTGGGGCATTCATACGTCTTTTGGGCCGGTCAGCGGGCGGAATGTCGGCCAGGGGGTCGTTGCCTCGGTTTTCAGACGGCTGAAGTGCAGTGGAGAGGGATTCGTGGTCTTCGCTGGTCTCAGGTTTTCTCGGAGGTGGTGGCGATCAGTCGGGGCACTCGGGTTCCGGTGGTGTTGGTCCTACACGTAGGCGGCAACGACCTTTGTGTGGTGCGAATGGGGGAACTTCTCTCCCTAATGAAGGCGGATATGGAACGTTTCGCTGGGTTCTTCCCGGAGCTAGTGATGGTGTGGTCGGAGATAGTTCCGAGGGTGGTGTGGCGTGGTGCTAGGGATGCTGATGCAGTGGAAAGGGCGAGACGCACGGTTAACATGCGTATGTCTCGTTATGTGAGGAATAGGGGAGGAGTGGTAATTCGCCACAGGCAATTGGAGGGGGATAACGGAAGGTTAATGAGACCCGATGGGGTTCACTTGAATGATATTGGCCTAGATATATTTTTATCTGGGCTCCAGGATGGGATAGAACAGGCCCTATTCCTTTTGATGGGGGGTCGGAGCGCGGTCTAGGTATAGCCGCTCTCCTTGTGGCGGTGATCAGTAAGAGAAGCACCATGGAGCGTCTCAGGCCCCTGCGGATGCAGGTGCGGCTTTCGACCTCATGGGAGCAGTTGTGTTAGGAGGTTTTTCAAGTTGAAATTATTTGTAAAGCTGTGGCCGAATTACCACCATTAAAAGGTTTTTATACAAATTTGTGTGTCAGTGTCATTATGATGGCCTTTGGGAAAAGAAGGGGGTTTGACGAATCCAGTCAGTCTGATAGGTGCCATGTGGCATACGCAGGGCAACTGCTGACTGACTGGTGGTTTTTAGGAGGTCAGTTATTAGTGGTGAGGCCAGGAATAATGGGTGAGGTAGGGGTTAAGTGGTGGGAGCCATGTGGTTCCCATTAGGCTGTGGGAAAAGGGTATTTAAAGGACCTCCCCTAAGGGGTTGTCCTCTTTTGCTGCTGGAACTGGTAGGTGAAAGTTGCCCACCCTCCCTCCCTGGTTTTCGGTTTTGTTCAAGTCACAGCTGGCGGTGATCAGTAAGAGAAGCACCATGGAGCGTCTCAGGCCCCTGCGGATGCAGGTGCGGCTTTCGACCTCATGGGAGCAGTTGTGTTAGGAGGTTTTTCAAGTTGAAATTATTTGTAAAGCTGTGGCCGAATTACCACCATTAAAAGGTTTTTATACAAATTTGTGTGTCAGTGTCATTATGATGGCCTTTGGGAAAAGAAGGGGGTTTGACGAATCCAGTCAGTCTTGAAGATCTGGTGAGAAATCTCTCACGGCGCGAGAAGACGTCATCGCGCTGGCCGGCATGGTGATATCATACATCACTGTGCACTGGATTTCGGCTGAGATCTTCAATCAAGATGGCGGCTGGCAACCTGTCGAAAGCAAATGGAGGAGGTAAGTATGAATTTTTTTTGTTTTTTTACACTATTTCAGGTTAAATTGATTTGCTAACACGAAGCACAAGGAAATTCGACTTTGAGGCGAATCGAATTTATCCTGAAATTCGGATCGAATTCAACTTCATAGGATTCAATTTGCTCATCTCTACATGAAATCACCAGCATCCTTAACATAAAGTTGATGTTTTAGAATGGCTGATGTTAATCCAATAGAAATGTTGTGGAAGGACCTGAGGTGAGCAGTTCTTAGCAGGAAGCCCACCGACATAACACGAACCAACAGAGTTCAAGTTTGTCTTGTATGGAGGAATGGGCTAAAATTCTTCCAAACCGATGTGTAGGACTAATCAGCAATTACCAGAAACATTTAGTTGCAGTTATTGCAGCACAAGGGGGTCACACCAGATACTGAAAGCAAAGGTTTATATACTTTTGACACTCACAGACATGTGATATTGGATGATTTTCCTTAATAAGTAAATAATTAAGTCTAATATTGTTGACTCATTAGTTTGATCAGGTTATCTTCATCTATGTTTAGGATTTGTGAGGAAATCTGGTGTACATTAGGTCAAATTTTAGGTCAAGTTTATGCATAAATATACAAAATTCTGATGAGTTCACAAATTTTCAAGTACTTACTGTACTTAAAGGGAACCTGTTATCAACTTTATGCTGCCCATACTAACAGCAGAATAAAGTAGAGACAGGTGAGTTGATTTCAGGGGTCTGTCATTTAAAAGTTAAAAGCAAGTGGTTGCCGAGAACCAACATCACAATTATCGCAGACTGGGCCTGGAAAAGAGTCATGGCCACCTGAGAAGAGTCCTGGTTATTCATGAAATCCTGCTCTCCCTGCCCACCTGCTGATGATTGACAGGCTTCTACCTAGTTTTCTACCTTTCTCTCTAGGAGAGAACTGCCAATCATCAGCAGATGGGTGGAGAGAGCAGGAGATTATGAATAACCATGACTCTTCTCAGGTAGATTTGACTCTTTTCAAGGCCTGGGCTGCAATGATTAAGATGCTGGTTCTTGACAACCACTTGCTTTTAGCTCATGAATGACACACCGCTGAAATCAACATTTTTGTCACTATTTTATGCTGCCCTCAGTGAGGCCAACATAAAGTTGATGACAGGTTCTCTTTAATTAACATGCAAATTTGTGCACCTATTGTCCACTGTGCATGGGCAAAGTTCTGGCCTCCCATATTAGTCCTGGATTCCAATGGAGGTGGGTCAGCTGCTGGTGGAAGCCACCACAACAAACACAACTCCATTGGCTTTAACCCCTTCACGCCCAGCGCCGTACATGTATGGAGCTGGGGCGATGCGGGCACATGGCGCCCGCTCGCGGGTGCGGCGGGCGTCATGGCCGGCAAGTCTCTGCTGTTTCTAACAGCAGAGACTTGCCGCTACCTACTGTGTCGGCGGCGTCTTCCGGGGTGACTAGATGCCGTGATCACGGCATCTAGTTGCGTCTAAACCCGGAAGCGTTCGCTTCCGGGTAGTGTACAGACACCCCGTGTGGCCAATCGGGGTGTCTGTACACCATATGAAAACTGTAATCCTCGCTGGTGAGGATTACAGTTTTCAAAGTGCAATTCTTATTCTGGCCACTAGATGGCAGGCCAGGATAAGAAATGAGCAACTCATGGATTTCTGAGTCTATAAAATCCATAATCGCAAAACGAAAATGCAAAACCGAAAAAAGCTCCGGGGGTGAAGGGGTTAACTGATCTTTACTGAAGTGTTAACTTTAGACCAAACAAGCAAATGTATGAAAGTAATAACAGGTAGTTAGTCAGTGATGCAGCATAAGGCCTACCAGGCATTGAGGGTCTATTTTCAACAGCGTGCCTGTGGACCAGGAGTCTCCCTCTTCGTCCACGTGCGTTCTAAGACCTCACCAGCTTTCTCTCTATCACAGTCCTTTGCACTGGGACACTCAGTGATTCCCTGATACGCCTTAGGCTACTTTCACACTTGCACGTTCCATTTCCACTATTACATAGGATGTCAATAGCAGGGGAAAATGCTTCCGTTTTGTCCCCATTCATTGTCAATTGGGACAAAACTGAACTGAATGAAACGGAATGCGCCAGAATGCATTCCGTTCCATTTGGTTGCATCCCCATTGCGGACAGAATAACGCTGCAAGCGTTGTATTATCAGAACAGTTGTATTATCAGAACAGAACCGGTTTTGCTGATCCATGACTATTATGTGTGAGGAGCCCACTACAACACACTCTCTTGCTCAAGCCTCTTACTGCCCTGACTCTCCTCCTTCCTCCCAGCACTGCCTGCTTCCACCACCCAGACTTCCTGCTTCTCTGGCCACAGCACTTCCCTTGTATTCTAGCACCATCTACTGGACAAGAGGTCAAACTGAAATCCCTTGTTACAGAACCCTGCCTACTTTTTTATTCTCCTCCATTATAGATCTCCTGCCCTTTTCTGCTCTCCTAAATACATTTCCAGCTTCTCTTTTCCTCTGCCTACTAAGATTTCTGCCCACTTCTTTCAATTTCTGTGTTCTTAGAATCCCTGCCCTATTGTCTCATCTTCTACATACTAAGCTCCCCTGCCTGCTTTGTGAAAAGCAATTTTCAAGTCTTGCCAGAGATTCTCAGTGGGATCTAAGTCTGGATTTTATTGTTCAATATTTTTTATTGAAATTTTTATAGTTATATACTTAACATACAAAAATATAGTAAGAACAGTACAAAGTATATACTTGACAGATATTACATATGATGTTATCATATTATAGGTAAATTTCTATATAGAAAAAGCTGTAGTGGAGATACTTGGGCAGGTCACAGCCCTTTCATACATTTGGTTACACATATCAATTACGTGTATTGATATCTGTCTTTGACAGTCATTTGACAGAGATGTAAACTATGAAAAAAGTTGTACACCGTCTGACTTTGTATTAACAAAGGTTAATAGGTCTGGAGTTTGACTGGGATGGGTCGGGTCACACTTTTATACAGTAGATGGGAGGTTGTAGGAGATGGTTCCCAGGCCAAGTAGTACAATTGAATAAAAGAGCTCCTACACCAAAAGATTGCTTCAAGTGGTTTTTACTGGTATTACATGCGGGTTCAACATCAATCAGCTCAAACGTTTTCGGCATGAGCCTTCATCAAGGAGCTGTAAACATCATGTAAACAATATATATGAGTGAATATGCAATCAACAAAATCAAAATAAATCGTGATCTAATAGTTAAGCTAGTATTTTACATAATGTACAATGCACAATTGCATGGAGTAGGGGTTCCTATCCCAGGTAAACACTTGTTTGAAGTGTGGAAGATCAATAGTAATTATCCATTGTTGGTCAGATACATAGCATACTTCTAGTCCGGGTCACATTATGAGTATGGTAGTGATGCTGCGGTTAAGGAAAATATGAGTAGTAGCATAATGTGATCCTAAGCAGGAACAATGCTTGCGAAGGGAGCTATAAAGCAATGTTAGTTCTTACCTGGATGTGCCACGCAAAGAGGAAAGGAAGCCAGCCACAGAGGGGAACCTCCTGCGGCGTGTTGTATCAGGCTCTGTGGCCCTGGTAAGGCGCAAGTTTACTTTGGGCAGTAGCCCTATAGAATGGCGCCTGCTCTGGGGCGCGGGAGCAATGTATATAAGCTGCACGCGTCTCTGCTGGGCGGGCGTGGTGGATGAAAGCCGCCGGAAGTGGGGGCGTGCACATCCGAGGTGTGCTGGCAAGGAAGAGCAAAGATGGCCGCCGCGATTTGCTGGACGGCAGTGCGCATACGCAGGGTCATGACGCGCTTCTGTAGGGAAGAGAAGATTGAAGAAGTAGGGCGCCTGCGCGAGGTTGCAAAGCGCTATGTAGAGGGGTATAGATAATGAGTCCTTGATGAAGGCTCATGCCGAAAACGTTTGAGCTGATTGATGTTGAACCCGCATGTAATACCAGTAAAAACCACTTGAAGCAATCTTTTGGTGTAGGAGCTCTTTTATTCAATTGGAGTTTGACTGGGACATTCTAACACATGAATATGCTTTCATCTCAACCATTATATTGTAGCTCTGTCTGTATGTTTAGGGCTGTTGTCTTGCTGGAAGACTCAAGTCTTTTGCACTCTCTAGCAGGTTTTCCTCTAAGATTGCCCTGTATAATGCTCCATCCATCTTCCCATGAACTCTGACCAGCTTCCCCTATGCCTGACCAGCCTATGAAGCAGTAGAATGGAGCAGGAGATCGCGATTACATCACCGCGAGCTCCTGCGCCGGGTCTCACGAGATGACGTGATGACGCGGCACAGGAGGTCACAGTGATGTGTTCCTGCCCGCCTGCGCCGGGACGCCCGAACTCAGGCTACAAGAGGCAATGAAGAGAGGTGAGTATTTATTTAGTTTTTTTTTTTGTAAGTACTGGGGGCACTATGGGGGGGCCGAAGAAATACAAAGGAGGCCCTTATATTTAGAAAGAATGGACAGTGGGGCCATATTATACAGAGGGGCCATTATATATTATAATTATACAAAGGGCCCATTATTAATGGCCCCTCTGTATAATTATAATATATAATAGCCCCACTGTATAATATATAATGGCTCATCTGTATAATTATAAAATATAATAGACCCACTGTATAATATATAATGGCCCCTCTGTATAATTATAAAATATAATAGACCCACTGTATAATATATAATGGCCCCTCTGTATAATTATAATATATAATAACCCCACTGTATAATATATAATGGCCCTCTGTATATTTATAAAATATAATAGCCCCCTCTGTATAATACTGTATAATAATATATAATAGCCCCACTGTATAATATATAATAGCCCCTCTGTATAATTATTATATAAAATGGCCCCCTGTATAACTATAATATATAATGCCCCCTCTGTATAATATATAATGCCCCATTTATAATTATTATAAATAATGGCCCCTCTGTAATATTAGGATATATAATGGCCCCCTCTGTATTATTATAATATACAATGGCCCCTCTGTATAATCTATATTGCCCCCTATATAATTATTATATATAATGGCCCCTCTGTAATATTAGGATATATAATGGCCCCCTCTGTATTATTATAATATATAGTGGCCCCAGTGTATAATTATATATATAATGCCCCCCTGTATTATTTTAACATATAACCCCCCCCCTGTATTATTATAATATATAATGGCCTCTCTGTATATGTGTATATATATATATATATATATATATATATATATATATATATATATAATGGCCCCCTGTATTATAATATATAATGGCCACTGTTTATAATTATAATATATAAAGACCCCTCTGTATATATATATATATATATATATATATAATGTATTATGCCCCTCTGTATTATTATAATATATAATGCCCCCCTGTATTATTATAAATATAATGGCTCCTCTGTATAATTATAATATATAAAGACCCCTCTTTATTATATATATATATATATATATATATATATATATATATATATATCATGTCCCCCTCTGTATTATTAGTATATATAATGGCCCCCCTGTATTATTATAATATATAATGGCCCCTCTATATAATAATATATAAAGACCTCTCTGTATAATTATAATATATAAAGACCCTTCTGTATTAATATATATATATATATATATATATATATATATCATGGCCCCCTCTGTAATATTATAATATATAATGGTGCATTATATATAATAATAATAATAATAGTAATACAGGGGCCATTATATATCCTAATATTACAGAGGGGCCATTAGATATTACACAGAGGGGGCCATTATATATAATAATAAAAATAATAACTAATAATAATAAAACTCTGCACAGACGAGATGTGGCTGAAAGAAGGTATCATGATGGTCCTATCTCCGAATGAAGACATTGAGGAAAGTCTACATCACAGGAGATGTCACTGGATGGATGAGGTATGTGGTGCTGTATTCTCCTGTATATTTTGGAGTGATGTATGTAATGTTCAAACGCATATTTGTTTCACAGTAGTGTTGGGGGGTGGATTGAGAATATCGCCCACCCTGCCTCATCCTGGCCCCAGACTTCACTGTGCGTGTTCTGAATTTTGGGGCCTCACACCCATCTACTACATTATCTGTACTCAGAGATTTATCACTGTAACATTTGTGGTGTTTCATAGGACTACTACATTATCTGTAAAAAGGGGCGTGTCCATGGGTTGAGGGTGCAATACATGGCTTGCCCCAGGTGCTGGCAACCCACGCTACGCCACTGCTGTGCCTGCTCCACTAAGCTAAGAGCCGTTATGCAGTTCTCTTAGCTCAGCGAAGCAGGCAGGAGCTCGCTCTGCTCGGCTAATCCTGGCATAGTACATGGGTACAGGGTACCTATGTGCTATGTCAGGAGTTATTAATCCTCCAGGGGGCACGGGCAGGAGCAGCAATGTGCTCTCCTGCCCGTACCCACAGAGCTGCTGCTGCCCATTCATTAACTGTGTACTCCGTCACCACTGAGCTGTGTTTTAAGCGCACAGTGAATGGTGCGCTTAAAGGGAACCCGTCATCTCCGAAACACCCCCTGAACTAGAGTAAGCGGTGTATAGTGTAAGTGATGCTGAATCCGAATATGTAAGTTTTATATTCATACTCACTTCCATTCTGATGTTGTGCTCCCACAAACCAGCAGTAAAATGCACTCAGTGGACTCCAGTGCTCACTCACATAATGGAGAGGACTCAAAGAAGAGTCCAGTGAGTGCATTTAACTGCAGGTTTGTGGGAGCACAGCGTCGGAATGGAAGCGAGTATGAAGATAAAACTTACATATTCAGATTCAGCATCACTTACACTATACACCTCTTACTCTAGTTCAGGGGGTGTTTCGGAGATGATGGGTTCCCTTTAAGGTAGGGAAAAGTGTAGTAAAAATAGAAAATTGATTAATAAAGTATATTAGAGAGAGTTTTATTAGGGCATTAGGGGCAACATATTAAAAGTTTATATAAAGGTTTGGTTATTTAATTTTAGCAATTATTCCACATATACACGTACAGTAGAAATACAGCATTGTAGAAGTAGATATGATATTCATGCTGCAATCCTTAAACAAAAAGTACTTAGAAAGTTGTGACATTCCTAGATATGACCACAAGGTGTCAGTCTACTATTTGAAAACAAACAGGAATGGAATTTATCAAGGTTGGCAATCTTGCTCTAGTTTGTGCTAGGTAATTTATAAAAAGACACAAGCTCCTCCAAATATTAGGTGCACTCTGGCCCTCCTTGGGCCAGAAAGTCAAATCTACTGCCGCCTATAAATTGTTGTAGATTTGAACTGTCATTTACGCAGATATTATGTCTGTAGGATAGGTGAAAAGTGTATGATCAGTGGAGATCCTTCCGCTGGATACCCCCTGTTTGAATGGAGCCGTGCTTGACACTGCCAATTTATGTGAATTGTATTAAAATCAGGACTATGAGGTGGGCTTTGTACCAATTCCTTATGAATATTTCACTCTGTATAGATTCTAATGGTATTTTTGTTACCTTAAAGGGATTATCTGTGATTTGGATAACATTTAGAAAGTAGGGTACAGGAAAGAGTACCAGGGAGGCTAGCCCTGATCTAACACACCCCAACAAGTTTACAAGGTTGGCAGATGAGAGGAATGTCAGTTCAGGAGGAGCACTGCTGCAGCCGGACACATCCTCTGCCAGTCAGGGGAATGTCAGCTCCAGTAAGCAGGGGACCAGGAGAACAGAGCAGGCCAGACAGGTGCTGGTAGTGGAAGATTCAATTATTAGGGGTACAGATAGGGCGATCTGTCACAAAGATCGGGATCATCGAACAGTGTTTTGTCTTCCAGGAGCTCGAGTTCGACATATCGTGGATCAGGTTGACAGATTACTGGGAGGGGCTGGTGAAGATCCAGCAGTCATGGTCCATATTGGAACCAATGACAAAGTTTGAGGTAGGTGGAGCGTCCTTATATATGATTTTAGAGATTTAAGTCACAAGCTTAGGGCATCTCAAAGGTAGTGTTTTCCAAAATACTACCTGTATCACGAGCCACACACAAAAGGCAGTGTGAGATTAGGGAAGTTAACAAGTGGCTCAAGGACTGGTGTAGAAAGAAGGGGTTTGGGTTTCTGGAGAATTAGGCCAACTTCTCTTTCAGCTACATGCTCTATCGTAGGGATAGGCTGCACCTCAATGGGAAAGGTGCAGCTGTTTTGGGGGAGAAGATGGATAGAAGGTTGGAGGAGTGTTTAAACTAAGGATCGGGGCGAGGTAGTGGGACTGGGGGTGGAATGGAAGGAGGGACTAGAACAGTTTATAAGGAAAGGTGTAGGGTAAAAAATATATACATAAACCTCTCAATCATATGTACGCTAATGCCAGAAACCTGACTAATAAAACTGGTGAACTGGAATTAGTGATTTGTGAGGAGGACTATGACATAGCGGGAGTAACTGAGACATGGCTGGATGATAGCTATGACTGGGCGGTTAACGTACAGGGTCACAGTCTGTTTAGAAAGGATCATCAAAACCGGAGAGGGGTCTGCCTTTATGTCCTGTCTAAAGCCCACACCCTGGGAAGATATAAGTGAGGGACATGAACACGTGGAGTCACTATGGGTAGAAATACATGGAGACAAAAACAATAATAAAATACTAATAGGAGTTTATTATAAGCCACTTAATATACCAAAGTCCACAGAAAATCTATTAAACGAGATAGAGACAGCAAATCATGAGGTCATTATTATGGGGGACTTCAACTACCCAGATATAGACTAGAGAACGAAAAGCTGTACATCTCATAAAGGAAACAGGTTCTTGGCAATAACCAAAGACAATTACCTTTCCCAATGGGTTCAGGACCCGACTAGAGGGATGGCCATACTGGACTTAGTATTAACAAATGTGCAGGTTGGAGGGCACCTGAGAAATAGTGACCATAAAATAATAACTTTTTGCTATTTGTCATTCAGAGTATTTCTTCAGGGAGGCACAAAAATACCAAACTTCAAAAAAGCTAAATTTGGCCAGCTAAGAGATGCCATTGGCCTAACTAACTGAGACAAAGTCCTTAAAAATAAAAATGCTGCCACAAAATGGTATATTTTTAAAACCATCCTAAACTCTAATTGTAAGAGGTACATACCTTATCAGAATAAAAGGGTGAGGAACAAGAAAAAACAATGTAGATAAATAGAATTGTAAAGGAAACAATAAATAACAAAAAGAAAGCATTTAAAGGGATTCTGTCACCTAGTTTAAGCCTATAGAGCTGAGGACATGGGCTGCTAGATGGCCACTAGCCCGTCCACAATATACTTTTCCTATTGCTTTGTGTGTCTTTGTTTAGTAAAAAAAACGATTTTATTCATATGCTAATTTTGGTTATAAGGAGCCCAAGGGGCGGTTACCAATCTTCCTGGATCCCAGCGTGCCCACTGTGAAGGAGCCCAGCACCGCCCCGCATCCTCTCATCTCCTACTTGCTCCCCCGACTTCACGCTTTCAGAGCGCCGTAATCTCGCGCATGCGCGAGTACGCCGCTTGTCAGCGCTAGTAAACTGTTCCTTCCCTGTGCTGGCATCAGCATCAGGGAACGAACTGCGCATGCGCGAGATGGCTCGCGCGAGATTACAGAGCTCTGAAAGCGTGAAGTCGGGGGAGCAAGGAGGAGATGAGAGGATGCGGGGCGGTGCTGGGCTCCTTCACAGTGGGCACGGCTGGGATCCAGGAAGATTGGTAACCGCCCCTTGGGCTCCTTATAACCAGAATTAGCATATGAATAAAATCGTTTTTTTTACTAAACAAAGACACACACAGCAATAGCAAAAGTATATTGTGGACGGGCTAGTGGCCATCTAGCAGCCCATGTCCTCAGCTCTATAGGCTTAAACTAGGTGACAGAATCCCTTTAAATCACAAAAAAAGAGGAAGGTAGCGAAGGAAACATTGAAAAACTATAAGGAAAAAAATAGAATATGTAAAAGACAAATAAAAGCAGCCAAACTATAGATAGAGAGATTCATTGCCAAAGAGAATAAAACTAAACCTAAAATATTTCTTCAATTATATAAATGGTATAAATGTGAAGATGTCAGCCCTTTACAGAATGAAGAGGGAGGAGTTGCAGACAACAATGAGGAAAATAAACTGTCAGTTGAAATGCAGAATCTAAAAGTAAATTCTCCATTAAAAGTGCCCTGTCTGACCCAGGAAGAAGTACAGCGGCGTCTTAAAAATATTAAAATAGACAAATCGCCAGGACCAGATGGCATACACCCCTGTATCCTAAGAGAATTAAGTAATTTCATAGCCAGACCATTATTTCTGATATTTAAGGACTCTATATTGACAGGGAGTGTTCCACAAGATTGGCACATAGAAAATGTGGTTCCAATATTCAAAAAAGGTCCAAAAACAGAGCCCGGAAACTATAGGCCAGAAAGTTTAACATCTCTCATGGGTAAACTGTTTGAAGGTTTTCTAAGTTATCTTGGAGTACCTCAATGAAAATTAGCAAATAACGCCATATAAGCATGGCTTCACTAGGTATCAGACATGTCAAACTAATTTAATCAGTTTCTATGAGGAGGTAAGACTTGACCGTGGCGAATCAATGAATGTCGTATATCTTGACTTCTCTAAAGCATTTCATACTGCACCACATAAAAGGTTAGTATATAAAATGAGAATGCTTAGACTGGGAGAAAATGTCTGTATGTGGGTAAATAACTGGCTCAGTGATAGAAAACAGAGGGTGGTTATTAACGGTACACACTCAGATTGGATCAATCTCACTAGTGGGGTACCACAGGGGTCAGTATTAGGCCCTATTCTCTTCAATATATGTATTAATGATCTTGTAAAAGGGTTGCACAGTAAATTATCAATTTTTGCAGATGACACTAAATTGTATAAAGTAATTAACACAGAAGAGTACAGTATACTACTACAGATGGATCTGGATAGATTGGAGGCTTGGGCAAAGAAGTGGCCGATGAGGTTTAACACTGGCAAATGTAAGGTTATGCACAAGGGAAGGAACAATGCAAGTCACCTGTACATACTAAATGGTAAAACACTGGGTAACACTGACATGGAAAAGGATCTAGGAATTTTAGTGAACAGCAATCTAAGGCTACTTTCACACTAGCGGCAGTCCGGATCCAGCAGGTGAAGGGTGCTGTCGGATCCGGACTGCCGCAGGGACATGTGTGGGGCCGGAACCGCGTTCCGGCCCCACACATGTCACACAGTACCATATACAGACATACATACATACACACACATACACACAAACACATACATACTTACATACTCCAGGCAGGCAGGCCGCACGTCTTCACGCCCAGGAGGCGTGCAGCTATGACGATTCCCCACAGCGCCCTCTGTTGGGCGCTGTAGGGAATCGTCATAGCGGCGCGCCTCCTGGGCATGAAGACGTGTGGCCTGCCTGCCTGGAGTATGTACGTATGTATGTGTTTGTGTTTATGTGTGTGTATGTCTGTATGTCTGTCTGTCTGTATGTATGTGGTGACGGATCCGTCATGAACTCCATTGAAAGTCAATGGAGGGCGGATCCGTTTACCATTGTGGTCACACCAAACGGATCCGTCCTCATTGACTTGCATTGGGGGTCATTCCGGATCTGTCTTGGTGTGAATGCCTGGACCGGAGAGAAAACCGCAGCTGCAGTTTGTTCTCCGGTCTGAAGACGGAACGAAATGCTTTCAGGAGCATTCCGTTGTCTTCAGTTCAGTTTTGTCCCCATTGACAATGAATTGGAACAAAACTGTAGTGTTTTTCCGGTATTGAGCCCCTGTGACGGAACTCAATACCGGAATTTAAAAACGCTAGTGTGAAAGTAGCCTAAGCTGTAGAAACCAGTGTCAGACAGCTGCTGCCAAGGCCAATAAGATAATGTAGTGCGTTAAAAGAGGCATAGATGCCCGTGATAAGAACATAGTCCTGCCACTTTACAAATCACTAGTCAGACCACACATGGAGTATTGTGTACAGTTCTGGGCCCCTGTGAACAAGGCAGACATAGCAGAGCTGGAGAGGGTTCAGAGCAGGGCAACTAAAGTCATAACTGGAATGGGTGTACTACAGAACCCAGGGAACATACTCTGCGTCTGGAGGAAAGAAGGTTTGTACACAAACATAGAGGAGGATTCTTTACGGTAAGAGCAGTGAGACTATAGAACTCTCTTCCTCAGGAAGTGGTGATGGTGAATTCACTAAAAGAGTTCAAGAGGGGCCTGGATGTATTTCTGGAGTGTAATAATATTACAGGTTATAGTTACTAGAAATGGGTTAAATGGGTTGTTGATCCAGGGAGTTACCATATTTTTCTCTCCGTAAGACGCATTTTTTTTCCTCAAAAGTGGGGGAAAAATGCCCCTGCGTCTCATAGGGCGAATGCTAATGAGCGCTTCTATTATGCAAGTGCTCATTAGCACCGGAGGACAAGGAAGCGGTGAAGACTTTGTACTCACCGCTTCCTGGTCCTCAGCTGTCAGCTAAGCTGTGCAGGGCTGCGCACAGTGTGAGGGCGCTCTGTGACCACACGCTGTGCGCGCCGGGTCACAGCTCAGCCGACAGCAGGAAGAAGAGGATCGCGCTTGAGGAGAAGAGCATCGTCGTCCAGGAGCAGGAGAGGTAAGTGGCGTTTTTATTTTATTAAATATGAGGCAATGGGGCTGACCTGTGGCAAAGGGGGCTGCTGGGGGGCTGACCTGTGGCAAAGGGAGCTGCTGGGGGCTGACCTGTGGCAAAGGGAGCTGCTGGGGGGCTGACCTGTGGCAAAGGGAGCTGCTGGGGGGCTGAACTGAGGTGCTAGGGGCTAATATGAGTGGAAATAGGGGCTACTGGGGGCTGAAATGAGGCAATGGGGGCACATGATGGCTAATATGAGGCAATGGGGGCTAATATGAGAGGCAGTGGGGGCTTATATGAGGCAATGGGGACTGATAAAACACATGGGGCTCTTATCTGAGTTCTAATTGGGGGTCATTCACATTGTGGGTCTGATCTGAGGTCTTGTTGGGGACTTATTAACATTGGGGGTCTGATTGGAGCTGAGGTCTGATTAACATTGAGGGTCTGATTGGTGGTCTGACCTGAGGTTTAATGAAAAATATTTTTTTCTTATTGTCCTCCTCTAAAACCTAGGTGCGTCTTATGGGCTGGTGCGTCTTATAGGGCGAAATTCTGATTGCCTGATTGGAGTTGGGAAGGAATTTCTTTCCCCAAAAGTGGGAAAATTGGCTTCTACCTCACAAGGGGTTTTGTTGCCTTACTCTGGATCAACTTGCAGGATAACAGGCTGAACTGGATGACAGATGTGTTTTTTCAGCCTTATAAACTACACTCACCGGCCACTTTATTAGGTACACCATGCTAGTAACGGGTTGGACCCCCTTTTGCCTTCAGAACTGCCTCAATTCTTCGTGGCATAGATTCAACAAGGTGCTGGAAGCATTCCTCAGAGATTTTGGTCCATATTGACATGATGGCATCACACAGTTGCCGCAGATTTGTCGGCTGCACATCCATGATGCGAATCTCCCGTTCCACCACATCCCAAAGATGCTCTATTGGATTGAGATCTGGTGACTGTGGAGGCCATTTGAGTACAGTGAACTCATTGTTATGTTCAAGAAACCAGTCTGAGATGATTCCAGCTTTATGACATGGCGCATTATCCTGCTGAAAGTAGCCATCAGATGTTGGGTACATTGTGGTCATAAAGGGATGGACATGGTCAGCAACAATACTCAGATAGGCTGTGGCGTTGCAACGATGCTCAATTGGTACCAAGGGGCCCAAAGAGTGCCAAGAAAATATTCCCCACACCATGACACCACCACCACCAGCTTGAACCGTTGATACAAGGCAGGATGGATCCATGCTTTCATGTTGTTAACGCCAAATTCTGACCCTACCATCCGAATGTCGCAGCAGAAATCGAGACTCATCAGACCAGGCAACGTTTTTCCAATCTTCTACTGTCCAATTTCGATGAGCTTGTGCAAATTGTAGCCTCAGTTTCCTGTTCTTAGCTGAAAGGAGTGGCACCCGGTGTGGTCTTCTGCTGCTGTAGCCCATCTGCCTCAAAGTTCGACGTACTGTGCGTTCAGAGATGCTCTTCTGCCTACCTTGGTTGTAACGGGTGGCAATTTGAGTCACTGTTGTCTTTCTATCAGCTCGAACCAGTCTGCCCATTCTCCTCTGACCTCTGGCATCAACAAGGCATTTCCGCCCACAGAACTGCCGCTCACTGGATGTTTTTTCTTTTTCGGACCATTCTCTGTAAACCCTAGAGATGGTTGTGCGTGAAAATCCCAGTAGATCAGCAGTTTCTGAAATACTCAGACCAGCCCTTCTGGCACCAACAACCATGCCACATTCAAAGGCACTCAAATCACCTTTCTTCCCCATACTGATGCTCGGTTTGAACTGCAGGAGATTGTCTTGACCATGTCTACATGCCTAAATGCACTGAGTTGCCGCCATGTGATTGGCTGATTAGAAATTAAGTGTTAACGAGCAGTTGGACAGGTGTACCTAATAAAGTGGCCGGTGAGTGTATGCTATTATGTTAAATATTTATAATCTATACTTAGGGTAGATTATCAATGTTAGATCAGAGGGCACTCAAGGCCCCTTCTATCAGCTGACTAATGAGGGGGCCAGAAGTTGGACCACCACAAATCAAAAAATATAACCCCTTCAATAAAGTGTTAGATGTGCAATTTTACTTAATGCCATTCTTTGTTGGCATTTATGAACTTCCTCAACATTGAAGTTGCAACACCAAGAAGAAGTCATGGAATTAAGGAAATATTACATGTTAATGATAGGCAAATGATAAAAAAAATGGAAACAAAAATATTCCAAACATCTTTATTTATCCAGTATAAAGTACAAGTGCCATGTGCACAAGAAATGCAAGCACTTAAATCCCTTGGCATGCTATTAATCAGTTTATTAATTATTGCCTGAGAAATGTTCTGAATGCACTTGGCCACAAAGATCATCAAGATCCGTTGCTGGCAGCTCTCTTTGCAATTGCCGACCAATGATGTCCCACATGTGCTCAATGGGAAACAAATCCAGAGACACTGCAAGCCATGGTATAATTTTTAGACCATGAGGGCTGCTCACAGTAGCTCAAGCAACATGCGGCCAGGTTTTGTCCTACTGTACACTATGCCATCCCACAACATATTCCTGGGAGTAGGACTGGTGTGACATTCTCTTGTGAAGGCCTCTTCAGGGTGTTGCCTATGTGGTCTCCAGACCAATCTCTGGCTATCATTGCATCCAAGACAAAAGTGGGACTCATTATAGGAGGACAGACCTCCATTCCAGTCTCCATTGCCATCTTGCTGTGCACCATAATAGCCTTTGAGAGTGGTGACATGAGGTCAGTGAAACACCTGCAGCTAGATTTCTGGCTTGTAGCCTAATGTTATGCAAAAGCCTTCTGATGGTTTGTGTAGACACTATTTGCCAGCCTAGCCTTGGGATGTGACATCCAATTTTACTTGCACTACAGAATGGATCACTACACATTATTCTTCTAATCGGACAATTCATTTGAGCAGAGGTTTGCCTCTGTGCACCTCTTGCTGTCATTCATGTTCGTTGTTGTTCTCCTAGCCACCAGGAAATGCAACATTGAACAGTGCTGACATCTCTGCCTGGGCAGATAGCAATCTGCCAGAGTGATAAAACAATGTCTCTCAGTTCAAGAATTCTATCCCTCTAAGTTTGCGATAAGTACCAATAACAGGCATGTCTACAAACAGGAGGTATCGCGCAATCATCCTGTCACGTACGTACAGCCGCATCCTGTGACCAGGGATAGGTATGACAGGGGCTAGACTACCTCCAATCTCTCACTCGGAGCACAACACACACTCAGGCTGCAAAATGAGAGTAGATCACCCCCAAACATGCACAGACCCAACACCCCAAACACCAGCTGCCACCACCAACTTTGACGTAAGCAGAAAATGTTGCAAAAGCCACGTATAAATGTTCTGCTCACAAGCGATCACACAATAACACGTTCAGGCTATGGTTTCTTTACAGCAACAAGGCTGACTTATAAAGTGAATATTTTATACACAAAAAATAGTGCAGATTTTACAAAAAAAACAGATGGAAAATGAGACAAAGTAAAAATGATGTACACAAACAGTAAGAGTAAATGGGGGAAAATACAGTAATACAAAACTTACTGCCCCCGGGAGAAGGGGAAGAAATGGATACCTGTCAGCTCGGCTGCGACACCCACATAAAATATGTCCATGCAACATTTTTATAGGACCAGCAATGGTTTCCAAATTTCTGATCGGCTCAGTCATTGACTATCCAAATCCCAATTGTTCCATGGGGGGGGGGGATTAATGAGGGGAGTGGAGAACATTGAATATTGAAATCTCTTTGTTTGAAACTTTTCATATCTCCCGCCAAAATAAATCCCTTTCCCCAGTATCCGGTTTAGCAAGGGGGAGCAGATGCTTTTTTTGAAGTTTGTACACCGCAGTCAGAAGATTTAGATACGACAGGATGATGAGGAGAACTGTCCATGTAGCTGGCAGAGGCCCAGCCTGCCCAACTCCATCCTTCTGGGATAGAATTGAGGCTTCAAAGCAGTCAGCCATTTGATGAATGAACCTTCTCTTCAGGAGAAATCACACCATGGAAATCCTTACACAATAGATACAGAGCACATATAATTCTAGAATAGTTATTACAAGTGCAATGTGCTGCCCCCCAGGGCCCCCCCAGTGTGTAGGAATGCAAAGTGGTGATGTTGTGGGCCTAATAGTTTCGTGTCTCAGTGGATGTACCTGGGTACCATCGCTCCCCGTGATTAGGCTCTGTAGCATCAAAGGAGTTGTAGCTGGTGGAATAAGTTGGGTCCAGACTTGGTGAATTTTAACATTTTTTACTTGAATAACCTTGTGTCATCCAAGCTCTTGGCTTCAGCAGACTAAGGGTAAACTGGCAGATAAACTTAAATATTTCTCCCGCTCTGCTGTGCTGTTCTCTGGCTTCAGTCTGGTTACTGGACTTTCTAGCAATTCCGGTACCTATGAGTGGGGTACCTTTTGCCGTTGACCCCTTCATAATAGTCTATGAACTGCAAGGAGTCATGGTGCTCTGTGAGCTGCTTCCCTTGGAAGACTTCCTGCAACCCTTCCCTTGGTAGGAAGGAGGACTAGACCACTTCTGTCCAAAGGGGGAGAATGGAATAATCAGTTCCATTCCATCTAAAGATCTCTCTCTGCTAGATACACTGCCACCTGCTTTTCAACCAGGCACACAGTACATGTACAGGCAATACATAAGTTACATAAGGCACATCATCAGAGGACCTGGAAATACATACGCAGATGACATTATTTGTAAGCCATTAGAGACAGTAGCTAGGTTTAGGAATGGTAGTGCCGGCTCTGGGTACTATACAAGTAAGCATCAACACATCATATTTATGACATATTGGAGCTAGGAGCTTGAAAATGTAATCATCTGCAGATCTTAGCAACACTAGCTATTTCTTCAATTTGTATAACCTTATGACTTGTCTTTTGTGGTGCTGCAATTTCAATGTTGAGGAGTTCTGGATCACAAAGTGTAAATGATAACATTCTCCACTAATTAGGTAGGCCTTTCTTTGCCTGCATTTTCCCGTCTCACCCTATTCTGGGGAATGTTGCAAGACCCTGCATGGTTCTTATGTTTGCCTTTCCTAACAAGCTGTGAACTTTCAGTAATATGTGAATAATTCATGTAGCCGTTTGTGATGTGTAAACTTTACAGGAAGCCGATGCATCTCTAAAAGGGTCTGTTCACTTCTAGAAGACAGTGTACAGGAGGCATGCATTATATGCCTTGGATACGTAGCAGTATCAACTGATAAAACTAAAAATATATAATGAGTATGAAGTTTTCTAATCTATAAATGCATTCTAAAAGAAAATCATTTTAATCTATAAATTGTACTAAAAGCATATTATCCTGTACACTATGTTAACAAAAGATGTGCCCCCAACTATCTATTTGCATCCTTTGTTTCCCAGAATTCCAGAGGAGCGTGTATGGCCTACAAGTCTTCTCACGCCGATTAAGGTGCTCTCCCCACGGAGAGATAGTACCCCCTAGGACTTAGGCCTCTCACCCAGTTAAGCCAATACTCTCTGCTCTGCACTGATGAGGGACAATCACCCCTAAACAGCTGTCTGCAGATGAGGTGCTGGCTTATTTAATACCCAAGTCATGCCTCACGGCCTATTTAAAGGGTCGAACATTGACCTATAGGATAGCTGCCTTACATCTGGTGGCACCAGAGGCAGAGCTTGTTAAGAGCTCACTTGCATCCCTTATTCCCAGAATTCCATAGGAGCATGTATGGCCTATAAGTCTCCTCACACCGATTAAGGCACTCTCCCCAAGGAGAGATAAGCAGGCTGGCTTCCCATTTCTTGGGATATAGCTCTAGCCACTACAGCAGTATGCCACTTTTCACTGACATTCTCTCCACCGCCGGATTAGCTCAATTTGGGGGACTGCCTCATCTGGCAGAAAGACTGTAGCAATGAGTGTGCACCACCGCAGATAGGGCATTTGTGTCTAAATTTACAGGTTATATAGAATCTGCAGTGGCCTTCATTATATAAACAAGTCCCTGTGAGCTTATGGATCGCAGGGCCAGGCATGGACTGTCCTAACTCTGTGGAGCCCCCCTGAAAGGGCCGTGGAGGCCCCTGTGCTAAAATAATTTGAATCCAGATGTCAGTGACCTTGAAGGCCATTGCCAACGACGCCTTGATTCGCCATCATGTCTCCACCAAACTGGACCTCCGTGCAGCTTGTGGACGTTATAAATTGTATCCATGTATGCCAGGGGTCTCAAAACAGTAGGCCCATGAGATACTTATTGGTGGCCTGTGACCCAGTCAGTTTATGGCGGGCCAAAGGTGTAGGAGGTCGCGATGACATCATCGCGACCTCCTGCAGCAGATCTCAGTTGACACCATCACATAGTTAGAACCGCCTGCGTCAGTTCATGATCACTTCATCACGCTACCTGAGACCCATCGTAGGAGGTCTAAGTGATGTCATCATCTCAGGACACAGGCCAGAAGATGATGGGAAAGAATGGGAATCAGTATTTTTTTTTTATACGTTGGCTATTTGGGGTAGTGCGGAAGGGGGGAATTAATACAGGCTGAAGCACTACAGGGAGAAGGGGAATTATAATACAGAGGGCACTATAAGGATGGCATTAATACAGGCCAGAGCACTGCATTTTAATACAGTGGGCACTACAAAGGGGGCATTAATACAGAACAGAGTACTAAAGGGATGGGCATTATAATATAGGCAGCACTACAAGTGCAGGCCAGAACACTACAGGCACTGGCATAGCTATAGGGGTTGCAGAGGTCGCAGTTGCGACCAGGCCCCTAAGCCAGGAAGTGCTCTGCTAATTAGCTATTTTTCGTTTTATAAGATGCAGTGCATATCAGAAGCGCTCACTAGCCTGCAGGAGGAGGGGGAGAGAAGCGCTGCAAGCACTCACCCCTCCTCTTTGGTCTCCTCCAGGCTGCACTGAGAGCTTTGCCTGTTCCTTTCCTTCTCCACAGGAGTGTACTCCAGAGCGAGCAGCAAGCCAAGGGGGCGGGGCTAAAAGCTGTTTTACAGCAGAAACATGTAGGACCTTTGGTGATGTAACAGTCACCTGATCAAGGTCCTTCAGACAAGCAGGGCACAGGAGGAGGACTGAACTCGGCATGGAGAGGGTAAGTGTCATCTATATGTGTGTGTGTATGTGTATAGGGGTCATCTCTTGGTGGGGCACTCGATCGTATAGAGAGGGGGCACAGGGACTGCTGATGCCCCCTCCCCTTGTTTGCTGGGGCTCAGTTGCCCTCCCTTTTCTCCTCCCCCCCCCCTTGTTTAGTTAGATGGGAGCTGTGTTTTTGGGCCAGTAGGGGTTAACTTCCCTGGCCGGTTTTATTCAGGCTATGGGGAGGGCTTAGGATTTCCACCCCCCCCTTTTTCTTCCCGCTGGTTGGTGGCCACTCCCAGGGGCTATATAGGAGGCAGCAACCCCCCCAGCGCTTCCTCTTGGAAAAGGAAGCGGGTTGTCCCGCCCGCCTGGTTAGGAGTTGTGTTGATGGAGTCGGATTTATTTGTTTTGTTTCTGATACTTCTCTCTGTTTCAGAGTATTCGGAAGGTACTGGCAAGTCACAGCAGGCGTAACGGAATAATTCTGAAGTTTAAAGGCGGATGGCGGAGGTGCTCGCCGTGTGTGACGGCGGTTGGCATATCGCTCCGCTATTGATTAATCGGTGGAGAATGAAGTTACCGTTTAATTGTTTGAACTGCTGTGGCCTGATCACCACCCAATAAAGAGGGGAAAAAGAATACAAGGTGTCGTCTCTTCTTTAAGGTTGAATGGGTTTCCAATAATGGAAGGAGGGGAGAGAGTAGAGTACAGCACTTCCTCCTATCAGCAGTCATGTGTGTGATGTGTGTATAGGGGTCATCTGTAAATGTGTCTATAGGGGTCATCTATACTGTGTGTATGTTTATAGGGGTCATCTCTGTGTGTGATGTGTGTATAGGGGTCATCTATATAGTGTGTGATGTGTGTATAGGGGGGTCATCTATATACTGTGGTGTGTGTATAGGGGTCATCTATATGTTTGTGATGTGTCTATAGGGGTCATCTATACTGTGTGTATGTGTATAGGGGTCATCTCTATGTGTGTGATGTGTATAGGGGTCATCTATATAGTGTGGTGTGTATAGGGGCCATCTCTATGTGTGTGATGTGTGTTTAGGGGTCATCTATATAGTGCAGTGTGTGCATAGGGTGTCATATAGTGCGGTGTGTGTATAGGGTGTCATCTATATCGTGCGGTGTGTGTATAGGGTGTCATCTATATAGTGCGGTGTGTGTGTGTGTATGTAGGGTGTCATCTATATAGTGCAGTGTATGTATATAGTGTGTCATCTATATAGTGCGGTGTGTGTGTATAGGGTGTCATCTATATAGTGCGGTGTGTGTATAGGGTGTCGTCTATATAGTGCAGTGTGTTTAGGGTGTCATATATAGTGATGGGTGCAATTATTTTTTATGGCACTCTGTGCCAATAATTATTGAAGGGGGCACTATCTGTATGGTACTAGTATTTTCAGGAGGTCTGTTTCAGCAGTATAGTATTGGGGAGCACAGTGGACACAGTATTGGGGGTGGTAGAATGGGGTGTTAGGAAGATGTGAGGAGGAGAAAAGTAGGAAACTAAGATGTCTGTCAAACTCTGCAGAGACAAGACACAGCTGAAAGAAGTCATCATGGTGGTCTGGTCTGAATACAGAAGATGAGGAAAGAGAACATCTACATCAGAGGAGACATCACTGGATGTAAGAGGTACATATGTGTATGTTCTATAGCAGTGTATGTAATGTTTTCCACCTATGTTTTCATGTTCCCCCCATTGCCTGTGCCCCTCCTATAGATTATACTTACCCCATTCCCCAGCACCCGCTGCAATAGCAGGCTACGACAGGGAGGCTTGCTCGCAATTCTAGGGAGGCTCTCCCCCTCCCCCTTTTCCCCAACGTCACCGGATGTTTTGATCTACGTGACGGTGAGATGTAGTGCGGTCATGCGGGGATCAGGAGCTATGCGGGTGCCGGGGAGTGGGGTAATTATAATCCATTTGAGGGGCCTGGGCATTGGGGGTCATGTTTTAGATGTTGGATAACCCCTTTAACAGTAGGGTTTGAAGGAAGTTGTTAGGTTGAGAATTTGGTATGGGGTGGGGGGGGGGTGCAATTTCCATTTTTGCCTCAGGCAGCAGAAAGGCTAGGTGCACCCCTGTCCCTGGCCACAAAGCGCTGAGGGAAGGAGGGGGGGGCCAAGCTGAACTCTTGCACCAGGGCCTATGAGCATTTAGCTACGCCCCTGACTACAGGGAGCATTATAATACATGGGCACTAAAAGGGAGGTGCTAATACAAGCTTGAGCACTACCGGGTGGCATTATACATACTGACACTACAGGAGGCATAATAACACAGGGGATACTACAGGGAGGTTATAACTGCAGAAAGACATTAGAACAACAGGAGGCACTGTAGGGGGGATTAGAACTACAGTGGGCTTTATAAATACTGGGGCTAGTACATGAGGCATTAACATTAATGGAGCTACTACAGGGGGTAACTATAGGGGGCATTGTAACTACCAGGGACAGGGGGCTTTTTTACTACTTTGGGCTTTATAGGGGTACTTTTTAGAGTGGTCTTGTTCTTCTGGGAGCTCCATAGGGGTGCCTTATAGAGAGGCTTTGTTACTGCTAGGGGCACTATGGGGAGCCTTATTTCTACTGGGGCACTGCTGGGGGTACTTTGGGGGCATTATTATTATTATTGGGCACACAGCACAGTGAATCCTATTTGGGTGTCACAGAGCCGGGAGAGGATAAATGGCTGCGTGGGTCAGATTGGCGATTCAATTTCCACTGTCCGCCATGTCTGCAGGAATGGCTGTGTGTCCTGTGGTGTCTACTCCCATATTGCTGCCTGTACACAGAGCCACCTACAGAAGAAAACTCAGAAGAAGAAACAATGTCAGCTGTAGGCAAGAGGTGAATCCCAGTAGCTGATCTCTGGGCTCAGTCTGTACAACCTCAGAATGACCTGTAACCCCAGCCATACCCACTGTGGCAGGTGTAATCTGCTGTGAAGTACAGGTGGTAGCAGCCCCCGAGCATAACTTCCTCCAGCAGCCAGACTTCCCATCTGAAGAAAAGAAGTCCCTGCACCTGTGGCCTATGGCTGTGGCTGAAAGTGAGCAGAGGAAAAGGCTCTGGTACTTTCACCAAGGACAGACAAAATCAGCCCAACTCCGTTCTCGTTACCTGTTGTATGGTCTGTGTTGCCCACGGCGACCAATCCACTTTCCAGGAAACTGTTCATCTAGGAATGCTCGGACCTGACACCCATAATGTGGTGGTGCACCATCTTGCTGGAAAAACTCAGGGAACGTGCCAGCTTCAGTGCATAAAGAGGGAAACACAACATCATGTAGCAATTTCACATATCCAGTGGCCTTGAGGTTTCCATTGAGGAAGAATGGCCCCACTATCTTTGTACCCCATATACCACACCATACCATCAATCATCAATTTGTGTTCCAACAGTCTTGGAGGAATCTATGTGGGTTAGTGTCAGACCAATAGCGGTGGTTTTGTTTGTTAACTTCACCATTCACATAAAAGTTTGCCTCATCACTGAACAAAATGTTCTGTGTAAACTGAGGGTTCTGTTCCAATTTTTGTTTTGCCCATTCTGCAAATTCAGTGCATCGATCTGGGTCATCCTCGTTGAGATGCTGCAGCAGCTGGAGTTTGAGGGTGCCATTTGTGAGTAGCTTATATCCACCGAAGCGATGTTCGACTGATGCCACTCTCCAGTGACATGCGGCGAGTGCTACGCTGTGGGCTCTTGCTGAATGAAGCTAGGACAACTGATGTTTCTTCATTAGTGACAGTTTTCATGCGTCCACATTTTGGCAAATCCAACACTGAACCAGTTTCACGAAACTTGGCAAGCAGTTTGCTAACTGTAGCATGGGAGATGGGTGGTCTCGTAGGGTGTCTTGCATTGAAATCTGCTGCAATGACCCAGGTACTGCGTTCACCAGACATCAACACAATTTCTATCCGCTCCTCACGTGTTAACCTCTGCGACATGTCAATGGCTGTAAACAAAGAGAAGCTTTTAAATAACTCATGAAAGAATAAAGTAACATTAAAACCAAACACACCATTGTTTTTCTTGTGAAATTCTCAATTAGTTTGATGTGTCACATGACCCTCTTCCCATTGAAAAAACTAAAGTTGGATCCAAAATGGCCGCCTTGACCACCACCCATCTTGAAGTTTTCCCCCTCCCATATACTAATGCGCCACAAACAGGAAGTTAAGATCACCAACTATTCCCATTTTATTTAGGTGTATCCATATAAATGGCCCACCCTGTAGAACATATAGCTAATGGTCTAAATTACTGTGTAACAGTATCTGTGCAACGTAGTAAGCACTATTTATTTGGACAATGTATGTTACTAATTGGCATGCTATGTATACATGTATGTATTGCAATGTGTGCAGTAAATAGGTGCTGTATGCGTTCAATATTTACCCAGGGACTTATGAAACTATAGTAATTTATAGTAATGTGGCTGACACTACTGTAGGGGCGTTATTGTTCTCACTTTTATGTGAGCTTAATAATGAAGGGACTGATTGTGTTAAGTGTTTGTTCTTATGCTTGTGTGAACAGGAGTATGTCTCAGTCTAAACACATTCAGGGCTAATGACGAGCATTAGCAAAGAGTACAAAATGATGGCGTGTAATCAGAGTATGACTTGATGACTAACTTATACCACATTTGCACCAATCTTTCCAGATTCTACAGATCACCACTGGATCCCTTTCGACTATAATGGGATCTGGAGGTGATCCGGCATGTAACGTTTTTTGGTCTGGTCGACAGCCGGATCCTCTTGTCGCAGATGCGTACTCTTCCTTCTCTTTCCTGACATTTTTATCTACTCCACTGTCCTTTTAACCTGGTATTTCCTATCTGTGTATAACTAATGGAGGTCTGCTGTCTGTCATGATCAATTCTGCATGGCGAAAAGCCTAGTAAACAATGTTATTACATTGAAAAGCAGCATTTGCTACAGTTTCAGTCCAAAAACAACTTGAAGGCACTATGCATATGGCAGAGATGATGGTACTCAAAAGGAGTCATTTATAAAAGAACTTATTGGAAAAAAAAGGTTTTACGCCGTGTTCGATAGTTGGGCGGAAAGGGGGCGGAGCAGGGGCCATGCAGGGACCAACCCAGGCCCTGGCAAATTTACCAACATTTATTTCTGGAAACAGGCATAAATGTTAGTGAAAAACTACTCCAGGGGCTTGAATAGTTTTTACACCAGGCGCATAAACTGCCATAGATGCACCTAATTAATGATGTGGTGCACACACCTCTTCATAAATTAGCCAAATCTTATGGCAGGATAGAGGGGATTCTAAGACCGGCGTAAAAAAAAAGCGGGTCTTAGTAAATGACACCTAGAATTTCTGATGCTCCACCACCTTTGAGGGACAGGCTCTCTGTGTGTAGTGCTATTTTAGTGTACTTTCACACTAGCGTTTATATATTCCAGTATTGAGCTCCGTCGTAGGGGCTCAATACCGGAATAAAACGCTTCAGTTTTGTCCCCATTCATTGTCAATGACCCCCAATGCAAGTCAATGGGGACGGATCCGTTCGGTGTGACACACTAGTAAACGGATCCGTCCTCCATTGACTTTCAATGGAGTTCATGACGGATCCGTTCCAGCGATGCGCTGCACAGTGATTGGCTGCTGACACAGGCCCCGCCTTCACTCCTCTCAGCAAGCAGCTTGGACAATGCGGGAAGGAGCGGGAGCCACTGAGAGCCTTGGAGGGTAAGCGGCGGCCTGGAGCTGCTTGGAAGTAACCCCCCCTCCCCCCCAGGGCGGTTCTGGCCCCACACGTGCACCCTTCAACCGCCGGATCCGTGCTGCCGCTAGTGTGAAAGTGGCCTTAGAGTGTTATTCTAGAAGCAATCCTTCTAGTCTGTAGTGCAGTGGATGTCGACCCATTGTGTCACTGACTCCCCTTCCCCTGGTCTTTACCTCTATACAGGGAGATCTGACCACCAAATGAACCATCAGGCCACTACCTCTTGAAGTAGTCTCTGTGTAGTGACAGCAGACTCAGGCGGGTCAAGAGACACCGGTCCCTGGCACCAAAGGGGCGGGCAAAATAATAGTCAGTGGATGAGTTGAGGTCAGGGCAGCACACCTTCACAGGAAAAAGCAAGCTAGACTACCTATTACTCAGACATGCTCACACAGTGGAAGATGCCTTAAATACCCTGAGAATACTAGTCGTAGACTGCCAGCCTAGGATGCATGCACTCTGACCCTTTAAAAGCTGTACGCATGCACACCCTATGGGCAGACAGAGGTACTGCAGGCCAGGAGGAGGTCACAGCCCAGTGTAGAGTGAATGGAGCAGCGCTATTCCAGCAGCCGTGTCTGTCTGGGAAGGAGCAGAGAGACAGCGGGTTGGACAAGATCAGATGAATATAGAAAAAGGGATTTCAGCTCACCCACCGTCCTCCTTCGCCGTGCATGGATTCCGAACCAGGAAAGAATCAAAATTAGTAGAAAAAATCCAGCAACAGGCTCAGGATAAAATCCAATTTCTTTATTTCTTCTTCATAAAATCCATAGGCTGACCAGATGTGCAAAGATCTACGTGTTTCGACTGTACATCTTAATCAACCGCTCTGAAAAAAACATCAAGACATGCCCTGAACTTGTAACTTTGAGAAAGCAAAACTTAGTTGCACAAAGGTCCAAGCTTTTGCATCTGCAAAATAAAGTGTAAGCGCGGAGGTTGCACTGAGATGTAATACAGTCAAATGCATAAATCTGTCACAATGTCTACAATCATAGTCAACATACGATTTTCACAACAGGATGAATGAAAAAAGTTAAAGGAACAAGTGGAAATTCTCTCATACCGGCATGTATTGTAGCGCTGAACACGTATGAGTAAAAGCTTGGAATATGGAAAGACGTCAGAAACAGAATATCTCAATTGCAAATGTATCTCCTGTGCAGGGGTGCACCACCAATGAGGCCAGGTGAGGCGATCACCACAGGCAGCACCAGGTAGGGGCAAGAGGGGGGCAGCCGAAGGACCATGAGCAATGAGCACTTTCATTATGGTAAAGGGGTTAGGTTAAGAAATTGGATTTGGGGGGGGGGCAGTTTCAGTTTGTGCCTTAGGCATCAGAAAGGCTAGGTGCACAATACACAAATACAATCTGTGTCTGATTTAAAAGTAACATGTTCAGGACATATATATATATATATTACTGCAGACAGTTACAACCACTATTACCTCATGAACCTCACACAATAACCATAATATATAACTGACCAAATATGTATATCTGTACACACATGTATTATACCTCGTACCTCACATATCAGTACACTGCTGTATATACTATATATATAACCATAATATATAACTGACCAAATATGTATATCTGTACACTGCATCTATTAGACCTCGTACCCTTCCCCCTGTGTCCTGCCATGCCGCATATACAAAGCATACAATGCTTATTGCTGCATTCATTGTACATACTGGGAGTTTATGTCTAATGTTTTCACAAAAGGCAATGTGAAAAGAGCCTTATACAGTAAATAAGTAAAAAAAAAAAAAAAAAACTAGTATAGGATAGCACCAGTACTGCGATTACAGTGTGCAGTGATTCACTGCCTCGAGCTTGGTGTCTGTACTGGTCGCAGGGTTGCCAACCGTCCGTAAATTTACGGACAGTCTGCAAGAAATGGTTGCTTTTCTCTGCCGTCCGTAGCGTCCGGCAGAAAAAAGCAGCGTCCGTAATTTTAGGGCCGAAACCCCGAAGTCTCTTACTGCGCATGCGTGCGTAGTGCAGGCAGCGCAGAAAGAGAAGTTCCGGCGAGCGCAAGGATTACCTGAGACTGGCCCGGCCGGGGCCGGCAGTGGCGCAGGAGGCAAGCAGGGCGGCTGCAGGTACAAATCATGTGGGGAGAGAGGGGAGGGGCGGGCACGCAAGACGAGCACGGCCAAGGCGGTCATGTGACTGTGATGTCATCAAGGTCCTTCCAGATGCCGATGAGGAGCCACTGCTGGAGCAGGAGCCGGACACCTATAGTAAGTAATGTACGGCTCTTACATCACGTGGTCAGTACCGGTCCACTCTGTCTCCCGAGCATTACAGGGCGCCCTCACTGACCACAATACTCGCCAGTGTGAATATTTGTAATTAACTGTCATTAATGGAAATTCTAGTCAGTGAGTAGCAGGCAGCAGAACTGGTGCTGCTGGCATTTAGTTAAGGTATGGGGGCATTTAAGCTGCTGGGGGGGCACTATAGGGTACAGTAAAGCTACTGGGGGTAATTAAGGGGACAGTATAATTACTAGGGGCACAATGGGGGCTATCTAACTTCTGGGGGCACTATGGGGACTATCTGAACTACAGGGGGCTATCTAAACTGTGGCACTAAAGGGACTATCTGAACTACAGGGGGGTATCTAAACTACTGGGGCGCTACATGGGGCTATCTAATCTACTGAGAGCACTATCTGAACTAAAGGGGTCTATCTAACTTCTGGGGGCACTATGGGGGTTATCTGTACTAAAGTGGGCTATCTAACTTCTGGGGGCAATGTGGGGGCTAACTGAAATACAGGGGACAATCTAAACTACCGTGGCACTACAGGTGCTATCTAAACTACTGGGGGCACTACAGGGGGCTATCTAAACTACTGGGGGCACTACAGGGGGCTATCTAAACTACTGGGGGCACTACATGGGGCTATCTAAATTCTTGGGGCACTACATGGAGCTATCTAAAGTGGGGGTACTATAGGAGGCTACCTAAACTACTGGGGGCACTAGAGGGGACCATTTAAGCTACTGGGGGCACTATAACGGGTATTATAATTACTGGGACCATTACAGCGGGTCCTTATTATTTCTGGGAGCACTATTGGAGGCACTATGGGAAAAATGGTTTCTATTATGGGGAATTATTTCTACTACCAGGGGTACTATTGGGGTGTTACTATTATTAGTACAATATGGAGGGCACTACTGCTAAAAGGGCTACTTGTGGAGCATTATCACTATTGGGGCACTATTACTAATGAGGGCACTCTGGGAAAAAATTATTAGTATCAGTGGGACTTTGGGGAGCACTGTAACTATATGGGGTCCTACCTATATGGCACTGTTATATCTGCAGTATAGTATTTGGGGACATTGGGGAGCACAGTGGACACAGTATTTTAGGCAGCAGCAGGATAACAGAAAAGTGGGTAATCTAAGGTGTCTTTGTGGCAAACTCTGCAGAGAGAAGATGTGGCTGAAAGAAGTTTCATGGCGGTGTGGGCCAAATAGAGAAGATGAGAAAAGAGAACATCTACATCAGGGAGACGTCACTGGATTTAAAGGGGTTGTCCCACGAAAAATATTCTACAGTTTTCAAACCAGCACCAGGATGTGAATACTTTTGTAATTGCATGTAATTAAAAATTCTGTACAGCTACTGAGTTATTCAATAAAAGGTATCTGTATAGCGCCACTTAATTTCTTAATTCTTTGACCTGCTCACTGAGAAGGCCGCACATGCTCAGTTTCATCTTTCAACTGCCTTCTGAGCTGTGATAGGAGGAGCTGACACATGCCTACTGAGCTGTGATAGGGAGAGCTGAGACAAGCCTCCTGAGCTGTGATAGGGAGAACTGAGACGCCCCCTGAGCTGCAGCAGAAAAGACACTCCCCTTGAGCTGTCAGCTTGATATAAATCTAGCAGAGCAATGAATGGGGAGATCTCTGGATCCATATGAGGTACAGGGCTGGTTCTAGCTTTGTTAGAAAGGTATTGTCGTGGACTATATGATGTCTGATTTTAATTTTTTACATTATTCGTGGGATAACCCCTTTAAGAGGTATGTGGTGCTGTATCACCTTGTATGTTTGGTATTGTCCTATGTCCTCAGAGCCATTGTATGCAGCTCTGGTCTGTTAAACTGCAGCAAGGACTTGCCGGTATATGGTATGTTACTGCTGCAGCCAAACATCAATCAGTGATCTAATGGCTGCAGTGGTCACATGCCATACACCTGCACATCAGTGTGCACATCACCAACATTGTGACAGATGTGCACACTTGCACGTTACATCCCTGTCAGTCTTTGTTGACATGGCAGCAGCAATGATGCCAGAAAGTCCAGCGTGTCACAGGCATCATCACTGCAGCCATATAAACAAAGCACTCAGACTAGAAGCAGGGATGGAACAGCTGAAAATGTTGATTTCTTTTCCATATGCAATATTTTATTTTTAATTACTGAACAATCCTCTTCATTCTGGGGCGTGGAAGGGGCGTGGCCTCTAAAAAAAGGGGGTGTGGCATGTGTCCGTAAAAATTTTGGGCTGTCCGTAAATTTTGGTTCAGTTGTCCAGAAAAATTTGAAAGAAAAGTTTGGCAACCCTAACTGGTCGCCAGTAGTCTGGGACATTTATATATTATGGTTATTGTGTGATGTACATGAGGTAATAGTGGTTGTAACTGTCTGCAGTAATATATATATATATATATATATATATATATGTTAGCTGAAGGACCTGGCTTCGCCCGGGTATATTTCATCTATTTCATTTAATGTTTACGTGTGTGTCGTTAAAAGATATCTTGAATTACCTCTACAGCACCCCGCCTCCTTAACAGTGACCTCCACAGACCCCACCATTAACACTGAACCCCTCTCCACAGACCTTCACAGCAGCCTGCACCTTTAACAGTTCATTCCACAGCACCTCACCCCCTTGACAGTGACCACCACAGGGGCCCACCCCCTTAAGTGACCTCCACAGGGGCACGCCCCTTAACACTGACTGATATTACAGTCCCCTTAACTGACGTCCATCATTCCTAGCCCCCTTGACAGACCTCCACAGCGACTGCCCCTTTAACAGTGACTGTCACAGTACCCCGCTCCCTTAACAGTGACCTCACAGTACCCCGCTGCCCCTTTAACAGTGGCCTCCACAGTCCCTGCCTCCCTTAACAATAACATCCACAGCGCCCTTCCCTTTAACTGTGACATCCACAGAAACCTGCCCCTAGGGTGGCCAGAGGTCCGCTTTTAGGCCGGACAGTCCGGCTTTCAATCTCCCTGTCCTCTTTCCGGCGCAGGGCCTGGACGGACACAGGGATGTCCTTTTGAACAGCTCACTCTTAGCAGCAGCACTGTGCAGTCTGAGCATGAGCTGCAGGGAGAAAGTCACCCTCCCTCCCACCCCTGCAGCTGACAGATTTTTACCTTCATTTTTTCAATCCCCGTTGGCTGTCGAGTGGAAGGGGCATGGCCTGTCGAGTCAGGGGCGTGGCTTAGCGGGACCTGGGGGTGGGGATTTTAAGTCCTTCTTTTGAGGGTGGCCTGAATTACAGGTCGATGCCATGGTAATTTATGAGGAAACACAGTGGGTAGCAGTGGAAGAAAACATCTTTTATTACTACTGAACAGTAAATATGTGAAATTTACATTATTTTAGGTAATGATTGATGATGAATTAGTATAAAACATAATTTATATTTATGGTAACCGGAATACCCCTTTAACAGTGTCATCCACAGCGTTCTGCCCCTTTAAAGCAGACCTACAGCAGTGAAGGAAAATGGCTGGGTTGTTATAGAAACCTGGTATGAAACAGTGTGTGTGGAGACTAACTACCTGTGAGCTTCTATTGGCTGATCAGCATCATGTGACCTGGCTTCTATTGGCTAATGCATTTTTTGGGAATATCTCAGGAACGGTACGTCCTGGAGATCTGAGACCCGTTCTAAAACCTTCCCGGACACCTGATGTACCTGTGTGCCAAATTTCATGATTGTAGCTGCAACGGTGCAGATTCCTTTAGCGGACATACACACATACATACATACATACACTCAGCTTTATATATTAGATATGTATAATTTGATACCTGGTTTAATAACCGTGCTATCACTGTGCTTGATTAACCAGCCAATTCACCTGACATAAATCTCATAGAGAATCTATGTATTATTGTCAAGAGGAACATGGGAGACACCAGACGCAACAATGCAAATGAGCTGTTGATCTCCTCCATTCTGCGCTGCATTGATGCAGTATTTCATGCATAAGGAGGGCTGACCAAGTATATATATTGTATATACTTTTCAGGAGGCCAACATTTCTATATTAAAAATATTTTTTTCAGTTGGTCGTATATAATATTTTAATTTTCCAATATACTAACTTTTGGGTTTTCATTAAAAGAAATAAACACTTGAAATAGATCACTATGTGTGTAATAAATCTATAGAATGTATTAGTTTCACTTTTTTAATTGAATTACTGAAATAAATTACATTTTTGATGATATTCTAATTAATTGAGACGCACCTGTACGTTTAACACGGACAAATGATTGTAAAAGGGATTGGCTTTCATATATTTGCAGTCTAAGCCACCTGCTAGCATTTTACCGAAGCAGAAGTAGAACCTATGACCTAAAAAGAAATAGTGTAAATCATATAATGTGAGTGACACCGCTTTATTGCATGTTCACCTTGGAGTGCGGCGGTCATTGAATTTCCTTTGAGGCAGTTAATAGCCCTAGTTTATTGCGCACAATTGTCCAACCCTCATATTGCAGGAATAATCGTTTTCACGTAAACACAACCTGCCGCTTACACGTCCTCAAGCTTTCTCCAGAAGTCATAACATTCAGTGAATTATCTTTGAAACTGGATATTCAATATTAAAGGGATTAGAGCTGATTAGATTACATCTGAGATTAGATAAAAAAGGTTATGATTAATTTTTCAGAAACAGCACCAGTCATGCCCATGGTTGTGTCTGGTATTGTATTCCATCCCCATTTATAAGGAATCTGTCACCAGCGACCTCCATGTCCTACTGTTTCAAAAGTTATTATACTTTTCCTTAATATGCAAATTAGGTCTTTGGTGCAATGAGAGCATCACCATTGCTCTTGTTGCAACCAAGCTCCACTCTTTTCTGTGGTCAGCCCCTCCCTTACTGCTTTGATTGACAGGGCCATGCAGTGACAAATCAACCAGGGAGGGGTTCAGATTAGATTAGTTGCACTAAACACTTCAGTCAGTCTCTATGTAGGGCTCATGCACACGAACGTATTTTATTTCTGTGTCTGTTACATTTTTTCTTTGGGGACTGTATGCAGAGACATTCATTTCAATGGGTCCACAAAAAAAACGGAAGTTACTCCGTGAGCATTCTGTTTCCGTATGTCCTTTCCGCAAAAAAATAGACCATGTCCTATTATTGTCAGCCTAACGGACAAGGATGGGACTGTTCTATTAGGGGCCAGATGTTCCGTTACGCAAAATACGGAATGCACACAGACGTCATCCGTATTTTTTGCGGATCTATTTTTTTGTGGACTGCAAAATACATACGGTTGTGTGCATGAGCCCTTACATTGCCCTCTTGTCCATGCTGGATCTTTGGCGTAAAATCTGCTTAATCTGCTGTAAAACGCTTCTCTAGCAGTGCCTGTTAAGGGCTGTTCACATTGCATTTATGTCCCACATTTAACATACACGTATACACATATATTTTATTTTTTTACAAGGGAACCCTGTGGTGACATATGCCAGTGAATGACATCCGTCTGGAGCAACTGTTTAAAATATATATATATCGTGTATGCGTTTGTGTATGCGTTTAACGTAGAACAAAAAATTGATATGAACACAGCCGTACACGCTTCAGTAATAATGACAATCACTAGAGAGGAAGATCTGATAGATTTCTGACAAATGGGGAAGGTTTCCATCAGAACAGGTATCTCACTGACTATCACTACAAACCATTGTCTGGGCTATATTTCTATATATTTAAAGGGGTTGTCCCACTAAAAATTTTCTACAGTTTTCAAACCAGCACCTGGATCTAAATACTTTTGTAATTGCATGTAATTAAAAATTTTGTATGGCTACTGAGTTGTTCAATAAAATGTATCTGTATAGTACCACTTAATTTCTTATTTCTTTTACTGGCTCATTAAGAAGGCCGCACATCAGTGGCGTACCGCCCATATAGGAAGACTACGCCACTGCTATGGGGCCCGCGGCAGTATAATCCATACACCATGCTGTATAATATACAGTATAATCCGTACACCATGCTGTATAATATATAGTATAATCCGTACACCATGCTGCATAGTATACAGTATAATCCGTACACGATGCTGTATAATATACAGTATAATCCGTACAGCATGCTGTATAGTATACAGTATATTCCGTACACCATGCTGTATAGTATACAGTATAATCCGTACACCATGCTGTATAGTATACAGTATAATCCGTACACCATGCTGTATAGTATACAGTATAATCCGTACACCATGCTGTATAATATACAGTATAATCCATACACCATGCTGTATAATATACAGTATAATCCGTACACCATGCTGTATAATATATAGTATAATCCGTACACCATGCTGTATAGTATACAGTATAATCCGTACACGATGCTGTATAATATACAGTATAATCCGTACAGCATGCTGTATAGTATACAGTATATTCCGTACACCATGCTGTATAGTATACAGTATAATCCGTACACCATGCTGTATAATATATAGTATAATCCGTACACCATGCTGTATAGTATACAGTATAATCCGTACACCATGCTGTATAATATACAGTATAATCCGTACACCATGCTGTATAATATACAGTATAATCCGCACACTATGCTGTATAATATACAGTATAATCCGCACACCATGCTGTATAATATACAGTATAATCCCTGCACCATGCTGTATAATATACAGTATAATCCATACACCATGCTGTATAATATACAGTATAATCCGTACACCATGCTATATAATATACAGTATAATCCATCCTTGTGGCTGCCCCCATTCAGTTAACGTCTCCTTAATTAAAAAAAATAAATAAATCAGTAGCTCATGTATACATTTCTTTATTGGCAAATGGGGGCGTGGCGTGGGAGGAGCCAGGGTAGCATGTGGGATGGGCCGTGGTAGTGGGCGGGGTTAGGGGCCCCATTCAGATTCTTGCTATGGGGCCCAATGATTTCTATGTACGCCCCTGCCGCACATGCTCAGTTTCATCCTTCAACTGCCTCCTTAGCTCTGATACGGAGAGCATGGACACTCCCCTTGAGCTGCCAGCTTGATATAAATCTAGCAGAGCAATGAATGGGGAGATCTCTGGATCCATGTGAGGTACAGGGCTGGTTCTAGCTTTGTTAGAAAGAGACTGTCATGTACTATGTGATGTCTGATTTTTAATTTTTTACATTACTCATGGGATAACCCCTTTAAAGTGGAGAGGATGACTAATCTTGGTAGATTTAGTATTCTACAGTCTATTACAGTTCCACATGGTTTTAAACCCTGCTTGCCAAGGACCATGAAAGGAAAAGCTGCCTAGCTAATATGGTAATATTTAGGAATGAGGAGCAGGATTTATTTAGGGGGCTGATATGAGGCTGCTAGGGGGGGGGCTGATATGAGGCATATGGGGGCTGGTGAGAGGCATGGGGCTCTTATCTGAGGTCTGATTGGGGGTTATTCACATTCGGGTCTGTGCTGAAGTCTGATTGGGGGTCTGATCTGAGGTCTTATTGGGGTCTTATTAACATTGGTGGTCTTATTGGGGCTGTTAGCTGAGGTCTGATTAACATTTAGGGTCTGATTGGTGGTCTAGCATTTCTTAGTAGGTTTCAGTGTTATCTGACCAGACCCCTAGTATATTTTTTGTCTTTTGAATTGAGGTTCTTACATTGTAATAAACTGTAGCTATATCTAGTGCCCCCTAACCAACACTGTAAACTGAAACATTCACTTTTCTTCTGCACAGCATTAGAAATGACCTCTGCTTTTTGCTTGGAATTTCTGGAAATCTTCCAGCATGAAATCTTGTGAACTTTGCGCTGATTAAAGGTTTCTTGCTCTTGCTTGCTGGGAACCTCTTTTGTTTGCCTTGCAAACAAGCCAGATCCGACTATCTAATCTGGGCTGGGCCATGCAAAAATTTCTCCTGCTCATTGACAAAAGGTGGATTCGTGTTAGTCAAAGGAAATGATACCAATAATACATTACATTTACAACTGTAAATGATGGAAAAAGATCACCTTAAGTTGTGGTCAGGGAAACAGACACAGGATGCGATTTGTTGGTTGTAACTAAGGCTACTTTCACACCAGCGTTTTTGCTGGATCTGGCATGGTTCAGCAAAAACGCTTCCGTTACTGATAACACAACCATCTGCATCCGTTATGAACGGATCCGGTTGTATTATCTTTAACATAGCCAAGACGGATCCATCATGAACACCATTGAAAGTCAGTGGATCCGTTTTCTGTTGTGTCAGATTGTGTCAGTGTTGTGTCTGATTGTGTGTTCCCCCCGGTATGGGAACGCAACCAAACGGAACGTAATGCACTTTGGAGCACTCCGTTCTGTTCAGTTACGTTTGGTCCCCATTGACAATGAATGGGGACAAAACGGAAGCGTTTTTTCCGGTATTGAGACCCTATGACGGATCTTAATACCAGAAAATATTAACGCTAGTGTGAAAGTAGCCTAAAACTGACATCACGGATTGCCTAAAAGATTGTTTTGACATACTCGGAGTCTGATCATAACCATGCTATACACTCTAGAAGTATTAAAGGAGTTGTCTTGAGACTACAGCTACTGCCCTTACATCCTATCCTGCAAGGACACCTTTGGGGGGGGATGTTGTCTCCCAGTATCAGCCTGAAAGGAGAGCCACTCTGTAAGAATGTTCCTGCTCTGGCAGACACAGCCCATCCATGCATTGCACAGACAGCCATTCATTTAAATAAAACTCGGGGAGGATACTGGGTTACAGAAGCCGGACCAGTGGTGATCAGCTGATTTTCAAAAGGGGGTTGTCTTGGTGAAACAACCCCTTTAGAGAGCCTTCCCACCCATATCATTTTTATACATGGATGCCAATCCTGGAAAAATATGCCCCTCATATTTCACTGTTACATGGGGAAACTAAATTATTACCACTCTCACACATTTCATATGTATCTATTTATCTATCTATGGAAAAAGGCAGCACTACTAAGGGATCCCACACTATATAAAGAAACTCCATGGCACTCCAAAGCATAAATTAAAAAAAGAGTGGATTTTTTTGAATGAAATTCATTTTTCCACTATATATATATATATGTATACAGTGACATGCAAAAGTTTGGCCCCCCCTGTCAAAATTACTGTTACTGTGAACAGTTATGCAAGTTGAAGATGAAATGATCTCCAAAAGGCATATAGTTAAAGATGACACATTCCTTTTGTATTTTAAGCAAAAACTATTTTTTATTTTCATCTTTTACATCATCTTTTCATTCATTCACCTTGCAAAAGTCTTCCAGTTCTGTGAGATTCCTGGACCCTCTTGTAAGCACTGCTCTTCTGAGGTTTATCCAAAGATTTTAAATGATGTTCAGATCAAGGGACTGTAAAGACCATGGTAAAACCTTCAGTTTGCACCTTTTAGGGTAGTCTGTTGTCTATTTTTGTATGTCACTGTGCACAGTAACAGTAATTTTGACTAGGGGTGCCCAAACTTTTGCATGCCCTGTATGTATGTATATATATATATATATATATATATATATATACACACAGTACAGACTACAGACTACCTCTTGAAGCTCATCAAGAGAATGCCAAGAGTGTGCAAAGCAGTAATCAAAGCAAAAGATGGCTACTTTGAAGAACCTAGAATATAAGACATATTTTTCAGTTGTTCACACTTTTTTGTTAAGTATATAATTCCACATGTGTTAATTCGTAGTTTTGATGCCTTCAGTGTGAATCTACAATTTTCATAGTCATGAAAATACAGAAAACTCTTTGAATGAGAAGGTGTGTCCAAACTTTTGGTCTGTACTGTATATTCTGGGATTCGCTTCCCCACCTATCCCTTGGTTGAACTTGATTGACTTTTGTCTTTTTTCAACTATATTAACTATGTAACTATATATAGAAAAAACATCACAAAGGCATACACACTCCATTATGGTACCATTGCAATATTAGAAAGTACAACCTGTCCTGAAAAAAATAAGTCTTCATATGGCTATGTGAATCAATGGTGACAGATCCGTTTTCTCTGACACAAATTAAAACGGATCCATCCCCCGTTGAATTGCAATGGTTTTAGAGATGGATCCATCATGGCTTTTTTAAAGATAATACAACCGGATCCGTTCATAACGGATGCAGACGGTTGTATTATCATGCTCCTTTTCTGTCATACATTTTTTTTTTAAAAAAAAAGCTCATTGTGTTTTTTTGTATTCTGCAATTTTCTAATATATCTGTGTTTCAGTTTCTCACTATTTGCAATATCTCTGCTTGATGTCTTTGAATAGGAACATTTATATTTATGTCCAGACACTGTAAAATTTTTCTCACAAGTGAATACAAACTTATACAGTCTAGGTAATCCTCTGCGCTTTCAAAGGGGTTGTCCAAGATTTTGATATTGATGACCTATCCTCATGAGACTCCTGGTACCCACTGCAATCAGTTGTTTGAGGAGGCCTTGACACTCCAGTGAGTACTGCAACCTCTTCCTAGGCCGGTGACTTCACATTTATTGGTTACGTGGAATATATGCAACTCAGTCCCATTCAAGTGATGTGGCTGAGCTGTAATACCAACCAAAACCCTTTGCTTGGCAAGCTCCGAGGAGACCTCTTCAAACAGCTGGGGGTCTCAGGTGTTGGTCCCCCACTGATCTGATATTGATGACCAGAGGCATAGCTAAAAGCTCATGGGCCCTGGTGCAAGAGTTCAGCTTGGCCCCCCTTCCCTCAGTGCTTTGTGGCCAGGGGCAGGGGAACACATAGCAAAAACTGAAATAGCGCAAATTCTTGACCTAACCCCTTCCCTCCAGCCTCAAGTGTAACTTGACCATCAAGCACTTTCTATAATACCTGTGTTTTCTTATGCGGCACAAGGGTCTTTGGGCCCCCTCAGTCTCCTGGCCCAGTAGCGACTGCTATCTCTGCACCCCCTATAGCTACGCCCCTGTTGATGATCTCTCCTGAGGATAGGTCATTAATATCAGAATTTTAGAAGACCCCTTTAATACAAATCTAAATATGTATTAAACTTCTTGTGGTCATTTCCATTTTTCTAACTGTAAAACTGCCTAAGATTATTTATAATGTCCACTCTGTGTCTATGTATCACTGCATGGCTCCGACCTCGGTACAGGACCCCTTCCTGTTCTGGCAAGCTTAACAATGGCAGCTCACAGACTGTACATGCTGCCAATTTCTTTTCCTGTTGAAGGACTTCTCTTGCTCTCACATGTTTTCCTATCTGAACATTTTGCATTGTGCTTATCATGAAAGATGTAAGCACATGTAAGTTAGGAAGCTGGCTACATATTTGTTTTAGTCCATTCATACTGAGGCAAATGGCCCATCTTCCTCCCTGGGGGAAGGAGGTGCTTCATGAATATCTCAGAAAACAGCTGAATAGAAAAAAAGAGACTGGAAAAACAGTTGGCATAAGTCTGAGGCAGCATGGTGGATTGGGAGTTGTCCTAATACAAGAAATGATTTGCTGAACTTTTCTGTTGTAGTCACGATAAACCTTCTAGACAAAAGAGAGTTGCTGGGCTTTTTCACAGTTGACAAATAAAGATCCCAAAGGCACCATTTATGTTTATAGCATTCTTGTCTACAGTCCCAGAATCTCCAGGAAACTCTTGGTAAAAGGAGAAACCTCTCAGACTTCCTTAAGAACAGGCATGTACTCTGGAGGCTTCACCTTACAACAATGCCTTATCTAATTATTGCTAATTACTAATAATTTCTTTTTCTTTATTTTTCCATCCAGTCCAAACTAGAAGGAAGACATTCTCCAGCTATGACTCGCTTCTGTAGATCTTTGACCCAAAACTTTGACACAAACTTCTGCCACACTACTGCTCCTTCATACCTACCTGATTCCAACTGCAATTTCCAAAAAGAAAATCTCTGCCCTCATAGACCCCTGTTGCCCAGTCAAAACACTACTCTATTTAATTTTATAGTTTGATCACTCTGGATTCATTATGGGTTATGTATTACTTTGGGGTTTCATGAAGGAATCCAAATTTGTTCTGAGTTTCTCCTACTCCTTGTGACTTATGGGCAATAGTTTGTGGGTATGGTCTATATCCACAAACCATTATGATATAATGGCTGACAGCCATCATTCCCAACATAATCAGCATCTCATATTCTGGGATTTCTACACCAGTCATATTTTGTATTAAACCAATCGTCATGATGAAATATACATTATTAAAACATGTTGGGCCTCGGATATCCATTAGAGTGGACGGGAAACAAGTTTTATTGTTATTTCATGTTTGACAGCTGAGTGAGAGCGGTGGAGCATGAGCACGTAATTAAGGCCTTCCCAGAAGGTTGCGCCAAGAATGGTCAGGAGACCCCATCTCAGCTCCACCCTCTGCCGAATGGAGATAAAAATAAGAGATTTTGAACCTTTCGTTGACAAAATTTGGAGATTCAATCAACATTGGGTTGCGTTCTACGTTCTCCTATTCCTGGAACAAGAACAAACTATTATCAAGCAATTTGCTTAGTATTAAGAACTAGTGTGGCTAGTTCTACTGTGTATCTCCTTGCGGGTGAATTAATTGGTATATTATTTCAAATATCATAGATGGTGGCAGTGTGTTGGGGTGCATAAAACGCTGTGTCAGGGTGTGATCTGTGTTCAATCTGTGGCCTGTGTGTAGGAACGTGAGAGATTGAGTGCATTAAATAAATCAACCCTTGGCAGTCGCACCCAGGTCACGTGACAGGGCAGTCCCCGTATGTGACATAATGGATGGCTCACCCTTCAACCTTCGTGCCTCCCAAGAGCCTCCTCCACACCCTGGTGAATCTTGATGGATCTAAACTTCAAGACTAATACAGTAAACGCATGCCAAATAGAGATGAGCAAGCAGAGCTCGTTCCGAGCACTGTAACGCTCGGGTCCCGTGTGAAATGCCCGCAGGCATTGCGGATCCGTCCTCATCTGCATTTAAGTCAATGAGGACGGATCGTTAGGTATGACACTCATACCAAACGGTTCCGTCCTCCCTGACTTTAAGACGGGTGAGGACGGAACCGTTTGGTATGAGTGTCATACCAAACGATCCGTCCTCATTGACTTACATGCAGATGAGGAAGGATCCGCAATGCCTGCGGGCATTTCACACGGGACCCGAGCGTTACAGTGCTTGTAACGAGCACTGCTCGCTCATCTCTAATGCCAAACAGTACAAAAATCATAGTAATATCAATTAACTTTCATTAGTTTTAGTGATAGTTTTAGTGGGTAGCATGGTTCTATGTAAGCAAAATATGGCTCTAGGCAATTTTTTTTTATCTTTATGCCGTCATAGTAAGGAAATATTTAGGTATTATTTATGTGTGTACTCTATAATGCTATCTAGGATTCAGGCAATATATGGAACTAACTAGGTACTTTATGCGTTATCTGTGCTCTCTGTACAGTATGTAGGTTACATATGGTGCTATCTGGGCACTCCTTTGCTCTTTTGCGACAAAGCAAACACTATAGTAGACAAAGTCATAAATGTAGCAAAATTATCTCATCACTCTTGAACACCGCAATTATGATATAAGATGTATATTATGGAATGGTATAGCATAGCCAAAGATGAAGCTATACTTTAATAAGAAAGTGAGACATTGTAACTTTAAAAACAATGTATGGCAGTGAAATATTTTTCTGCAAGTTTTATCCAGTTATGAACATGCGATAATCCCATCATCTCAAAGTGTAAAGTGGACATAAATCTTTGCCTGCTTGCACAAACACTTTTTCCCATGAAGATTTACAGGATGTTACACAAAAAGAGGCAAAACATGGGACTAGAACAGGAAGATGATTAAGAATTCCCCAAGGGAAAAGGGCAACCCTCGTAAAAATGTTTTGACTAAGTCAGAAGTTGTTGCTTAGGGAAAATACCTAAACAAGGCGAAAGATTGTATGTTACTTATTCTACCCCATAGTACACCAGGCAGTTATATTGTAGCCATGGGGGATTCCCAGAAAGACACTTTCAATGAATAGGTTTTAAATTATGGAGTGAGGGCAATGGCCTTGGACAATGTTGAGTTATTCTTCCAGAGTCCTCTGCTTCTCACAGGCAAGTGAACAATGGATCACAGAGTAAAGAAGAAAGTGGGCAGCCCAAGCGATTCTTATTGTGTGGAGTGTCAGGATGTAATGCAAGCACCATTTTACTGACTCTCCGAGGCAACCTTGGTTTTGCAGTCATGACATTTTTCATGAGGTTTTGATGTTTGGGACTTAGGACATGTACAATGACACTTTTAATGCTTTACATTATGGATGAAACTGTCAATATTTTGCACAATAGCTGCTACATTTCATTTCCCATTGCATTTGCTGCATCAAATACTTTTAGCTAAAGGCCTCTCAGTTAACACTTCTTTTTATTCATGTATTTCTGGGAAGAATAACAGAGGAATGGCACACCAGGCTATAAGGAAAGTATGAAATAGAAAAAAGGTTTGTACAGCACCTTACTCCAATATATCACCAGGATGCACGTCCAATTGAGAGTCCAGTCCAGACACTCCAACAGATTTAACATAAAGAGATGACAGCATCCTCTTCTTTGCTGTAAAAAGTGCTTTTAATCCATAACAGACTCCAGAACACGTGCAACGTTTCGGCTACCACTCAGCCTTTGTCAAGCATACATACAACCATGTGCATCAAACATTTATAGACCCCTACATATGACATCATCCAAATTGACCTGGAAACACTTAACAAGCACTGCCCATTTTCTCTTAAATCAATATGCAATTGATAGGTAAATATCTCATTCTATTCATCAATACCTCTAATACCAAACTTATAAAGTACACTTGTTCCTGGCATAGGACATGGTTGTATGTATGCTTGACAAAGGATGAGTGGTAGCCGAAACGTTGCACGTGTTCTGGAGTCTGTTATGGATTAAAAGCACTTTTTACAGCAAAGAAGAGGATGCTGTCATCTCTTTATTTTGTATAAGGAAAGTATGACAGAACTGCTGGATACAGGTAACCCACCCAGCATACTGCACACACACTGCCAGACTTGGCGCTAGCAACTTCGTTTAGCGAACTTGCCCTGCAACAACCCACTAACAACACGGGCCCTGCCTACAGTGGAATAGCTTCCTCATTAGAGACCACCTCACTTACAAACCTAGCTAGTTAACCCTGGGTGGTCCCTATGGAATCCTATCTTGCATTCATCAGGTAAGTGCTAGCAGGTGGAGAGGAACAGTTGAATAGTCTTACTAGTTGGGGTCAGACAAAACTAGCCAGGGAGAAGCTGAGCTCTGAGCAGGCAGTGTTTGTGCAATTCAAAATCATTTCAAGGGTCAGGGTGGCCAGCCAAGGGTCAGTATAAGAAACAAGCATAGGTCAGGTCAGGTCAGGCAGTGGAGGGTCAGATCCAGAGGGTTGGTACAAGGACAGGCAAAACAAGACAATGGCACAACTTCGGATACTAGACAACTAGAAACTATTGCTCAGGGACCCTCCCACAGGCCAAGGTGCCTTAATTACCCTGTGGTGGCCAGCCATAGGCTGGGGAAGATAAAGGTGCACACACACTGGCCCTTCAAGGGCTGGAGAGGGCACGCGTGCACCCTACAGGCAGAAAGTGGCAGAGAAGGTGAGAAACATGTCTCAGTGTGCATGGAGTGGAGCACCACTCTGGCGGTAGGATAGTTGGGAGTGACCAACAAGGCGCCAAGTGAGGCGGTGGGCACAAGGAGGTATATAACACCTTCTCTTCTTTAAAGAAAAGCTCACCTCTGTTGCTTCACACAGACTGCTAAGTGGACAGAAAACTAATAGTGGAGTAGGTGAACATGCAAGATAAAGCGATCCAGCACTCAAGCTTCTTGTTAAAATCTACAGGTAGCACAACACCGCATACCTGTCTTACGCATTACAAACCTGCAGTTCTTAATCATGGCATGTTTACCTTCTCTTTTTTGGTCCAGAATTAAGAAGCAGGGCCGGCCTTAGGGTAGATGGCGCCCTGTGCGAAAGCCCCCCCCCCCGAGTGACAGTACTAACGTCATACAGTATACAGTCATGGCCAAAAGTTTTGAGAATGACACAAATATTATATTTTCACATGATCTGCTGCCATCTGGTTTTTATGTGTGTTTTTATCAACATACAGAAATATAATTGCAATCATATTATGAGTAACAAAAGCTTATATTGACAGTTAGAATGAGTTAATGCAGCAAGTCAATATTTGCAGTGTTACATAGTAACATAGTAACATAGTTTATAAGGCCGAAAAAAAGACATCTGTCCATCCAGTTCGGCCTGTTTTCCTACAAGTTGATCCAGAGGAAGGCAAAAAAACCCTGTGAGGTAGAAGCCAGTTTTCCCCACTTTAGGGAAAAAAAATTCCTTCCCGACCCTTCTTCTTCAGGACCTCTGCAATTCTCCCTGGCATGCTCTCAATCGACTTCTGGACCAAATCCTGACTGATAGCAGTCCATTCTTGCACAATCAATGCTTGCATTTTGTCAGAATTTCTAGGTTTTTGTTTGTCCACCCGTCTCTTGATGATTGACCACAAGTTCTCAATGGGATTAAGATCTGGGGAGTTTCCAGGCCATGGACCCAAAATCTCTATGTTTTGTTCCCTGAGCCATTTAGTTATCACTAGAGATGAGCGAGTAGTGTTCGATCGAGCTGGTATTCGATCGAATACTACGATATTCGGCGTGCTCGATTTCTTTCGAGTATAACGGCGATGGCGCACTTAGAATTCGTTTCCCCTCCCACCTTCCCTGGCGCTCTTTTTCCACCAATCACCATGCAGGGGGGGTATGACAGGCACGCTGAGCACGCTGGCAGCGCGAAAACGGCGTCTACATGCATTGGCTGGAAAAACCATGTGACCTCGAATATTAAAAACTCAGCTCTTCCTGCTCGTACGCATATGCTGCGTGAACTTAGTCAGGGACAGAGGCTGGAGAAGGGAGAGATAGGTTTTAGCTGTTGGACAGGCAGGAGCGTGATTAAAAGCCCTTATCAGGGCTACTATAGTGCAGTGATAGCTTTACTACAATATACACTCTGCAGAGAACGTCTGCTGTATTCAGGGATAGCTGCTGGAGTAGGGACAGAGAGAGGCATTAGTGGTGTATTAGGTGCTCTGCTACATACCAAACTATATTTGGCACTACTGCTGTGTACCTTGAACTATAAAATATATAGGCCTTATAATTGGCAACTGTACTGTGCGTTCTCTTGCAAAGTAATTTCTCATACCTGGTGTTCATACACACCGTCTGATCACTTAGTACACGGCTGTGTACCTTGAAATATACAATATATAGGCCTTACAATTGGCAACTGTACTGTGCGTTCTCTTGCAAAGTAATTTCTCATACCTGGTGTTCATACACACCGTCTGATCACTTAGTACACGGCTGTGTACCTTGAAATATACAATATATAGGCCTTACAATTGCCAACTGTACTGTGCGTTCTCTTGCAAAGTAATTTCTCATACCTGGTGTTCATACACACCGTCTGATCACTTAGTACAACGGCTGTGTACCTTGAAATATACAATATATAGGCCTTACAATTGCCAACTGTACTGTGCGTTCTCTTGCAAAGTAATTTCTCATACCTGGTGTTCATACACACCGTGTGATCACTTAGTACACGGCTGTGTACCTTGAAAAATACAATATATAGGCATTATAATTGGCAACTGTACTGTGCGTTCTCTTGCAAAGTAATTTCTCATACCTGGTGTTCATACACACCGTCTGATCACTTAGTACACGGCTGTGTACCTTGAAATATACAATATATAGGCCTTACAATTGCCAACTGTACTGTGCGTTCTCTTGCAAAGTAATTTCTCATACCTGGTGTTCATACACACCGTCTGATCACTTAGTACACGGCTGTGTACCTTGAAAAATACAATATATAGGCATTATAATTGGCAACTGTACTGTGCGTTCTCTTGCAAAGTAATTTCTCATACCTGGTGTTCATATACACCGTCTGATCACTTAGTACACGGCTGTGTACCTTGAAATATACAATATATAGGCCTTACAATTGCCAACTGTACTGTGCGTTCTCTTGCAAAGTAATTTCTCATACCTGGTGTTCATACACACCGTCTGATCACTTAGTACACGGCTGTGTACCTTGAAAAATACTATATATAGGCATTATAATTGGCAACTGTACTGTGCGTTCTCTTGCAAAGTAATTTCTCATACCTGGTGTTCATACACACCGTCTGATCACTTAGTACATGGCTGTGTACCTTGAAAAATACAATATATAGGCATTATAATTGGCAACTGTACTGTGCGTTCTCTTGCAAAGTAATTTCTCATACCTGGTGTTCATACACACCGTCTGATCACTTAGTACACGGCTGTGTACCTTGAAATATACAATATATAGGCCTTACAATTGCTAACTGTACTGTGCGTTCTCTTGCAAAGTAATTTCTCATACCTGGTGTTCATACACACCGTCTGATCACTTAGTACACGGCTGTGTACCTTGAAATATACAATATATAGGCCTTTCAATTGGCAACTGTACTGTGCGTTCTCTTGCAAAGTAATTTCTCATACCTGGTGTTCATACACACCGTCTGATCACTTAGTACACGGCTGTGTACCTTGAAAAATACAATATATAGGCATTATAATTGGCAACTGTACTGTGCGTTCTCTTGCAAACTAATTTCTCATACCTGGTGTTCATACACACCGTCTGATCACTTAGTACACGGCTGTGTACCTTGAAAAATACAATATATAGGCCTTTCAATTGGCAACTGTACTGTGCGTTCTCTTGCAAAGTAATTTCTCATACCTGGTGTTCATACACACCGTCTGATCACTTAGTACACGGCTGTGTACCTTGAAATATACAATATATAGGCCTTACAATTGCCAACTGTACTGTGCGTTCTCTTGCAAAGTAATTTCTCATACCTGGTGTTCATACACACCGTCTGATCACTTAGTACACGGCTGTGTACCTTGAAAAATACAATATATAGGCATTATAATTGGCAACTGTACTGTGCGTTCTCTTGCAAAGTAATTTTTCATACCTGGTGTTCATACACACCGTCTGATCACTTAGTACACGGCTGTGTACCTTGAAATATACAATATATAGGCTTACAATTGCCAACTGTACTGTGGCGTTCTCTTGCAAAGTAATTTCTCATACCTGGTGTTCATACACACCGTCTGATCACTTAGTACACGGCTGTGTACCTTGAAAAATACAATATATAGGCATTATAATTGGCAACTGTACTGTGCGTTCTCTTGCAAAGTAATTTCTCATACCTGGTGTTCATATACACCGTCTGATCACTTAGTACACGGCTGTGTACCTTGAAATATACAATATATAGGCCTTACAATTGCCAACTGTACTGTGCGTTCTCTTGCAAAGTAATTTCTCATACCTGGTGTTCATACACACCGTCTGATCACTTAGTACACGGCTGTGTACCTTGAAAAATACTATATATAGGCATTATAATTGGCAACTGTACTGTGCGTT
>ONZH01001931.1:0-33698 GCA_900303285.1 Rhinella marina
GGAGACAAAATTATTGAAGCCTACTTGATTGAATACAAAGCAGAACAGGGAAGGCAAGCCTGGAAGACCACCTGGGCCCAACACTTGTTATGTGCGAAGAGTTATATGTTCTGCAAGGGCACATAAACGTCATACAGAAGAGTCATTAGATCTCAGAAGCCCCTTTATGAACCACAACGGAGAGCTTCTCTAAAAGAGCCATACATTGACAGCCATTCACAGCCTACCTGAGCAAGATGTAGGAGGGACCAAGGCAGGGGTGGATTGGCGATAGACCCTACAGGGAAATTTCCCGGTGGGCCTATGCCCAGGCGCCACTCAAGCCCAATTGATGGCTTAAGGCCAGGTACATAATGATTTGATGCTCAACGGCCACAGGTGCCCTCCTGAACTCAACTGTATTACTGTCCTCATGATGGTGATACAGTTGAATACTGTGGTTGGGGCAGCAGTATTTTGTGCTGTCCTGTAGCATTTGGTTCTGCTGGGGTGGTATTCTGCGCTGCATTACAGTATTGCAGGCCCTGCCTACTTTGGTTGTCCCCGCCTACTTGTTTAGGCCTGTCTTCTGTCAGTTTGAACCCACCTACAACATGGGGCCATTTTCTCTTTTCTCCAAAGGGGTGGGGCTCTGTTTCAGAGGGGCGTGGCTTATGATGCACCAATTTGCTTTTCTTAATGCTAAGACTCAAACATCAAGACTAGTTTTGTCACTAATACCAGCCCCAGTCAAGAGAAAACATCTTTTAGCCTTTCGGTACACTTTTCCAACTGAGTAGGTCACTTCATTACAGTGAATGTTCACTACTGAACTTTTTTAATCTTGCACCAGCATTGTGAGTCAGAACATCAGTGCATGTGCAGTGCCCCGGGCCTTTCAGCAACCATCACTACTGCCCCAATGGACTGTGCCCCAATGGAAACTAACTACTGGTACCCTAACACAACCAAGACCATCCATTTACAGCAATGTAAGTGCCAGGAGCTTCGAGAAGGACTTCTCAGGCACGGGAGTGTAAATGAATGTTCTCCAGGAGCCCATTTTCTTCTTTGTGTGGTTGTGTAGTTCTCATGATGTCACTTTGTGATGGAAGACACAACAAGGTCCTTTGTTTTCTGACAGTACAGCAGGTGCACTCTTGTGGTTTGTCGCACATAGAGTGTCATTCAGCATCTATCTGATCAAGACCTTACCACTAATGGTAGTCACGCCCAACAGAAGACGGAAAAGATCACGGTGAACCTACCGGATGATGATGTCGAGACATCAAAAGACAGGCTTGTTTACTGAGGTTATGAATATGTCATTCTTTCCTTTAGGTCTTTTTTTTTTTGGTGGTCAAAAGTGTTTTTTAATTTTCTTCCAGCGTGAACTTATCATCTTCCCCCTATCTAATATGATATAGCAATAGAAGTCCCATTCTCCATTGATTTAACCCCAAATCCCCCCCAAAATTCAAAATACTGAAGATGCTGCTTGGTCACCAGTGATCTTTGTTTTTATCCCTAACAATTGGTTGGCACAATGGGGAACCAAGCGGAAAATACACATGCATTTGCCGCCCTTCGACTTCTGCTGTGGATTTGTAGTATGAATGCCATGGATCCTCACATTAGCCCTATTGAATGGGGCTAATCCAACTGCAGAATCCATGCTGAGAAGGGAATTGTCCTGTCTTGAAATCTGTGCGGGAAAAAACGCAGCCATACTGTATGAACGGCAGTGCGGATTCTCATTGAAAAACAAGGGGAGGTGAAAAAGATGCAGTGTGAACCTGCCCTAACAAAATACGTCCTATCTCAGACATTTATGGCACATGTAGAGTTTCCTCAATTTTTTGGGCTACATCACAAGTCAGTCTGTGTCTGTCTGTGATCATCTGACCTGGTGGAGTAAGTGTCAAGGAACTCCTACTTTTCCCATTTGTTATACAGTGGGGGGGGGAAGTATTTAGTCAGCCACCAATTGTGCAAGTCGTGCAAAATCCAGAAAATCACATTGTCTGATTTTTAAAGAATTTATTTGCAAATTATGGTGGAAAATAAGTATTTGGTCACCTACAAACAAGCAAGATTTCTGGCTCTCACAGACCTGTAACTTCTTCTTTAAAAGTCTCCTCTGTCCTCCACTCATTACCTGTAGTAATGGCTCCTGTTTGAACTTGTTATCAGTATAAAAGACACCTGTCCACAATCTCAAACAGTCATACTCCAAACTCCACTATGGCGAAGACCAAAGAGCTGTCCAAGGACACCAGAAACAAAATTGTAGATCTGCACCAGGCTGGGAAGACTGAATCTGCAATAGGCAAGCAGCTTGGTGTGAAGAAATCAACTGTGGGAGCAATGATTTAAAAATGGAAGACATACAAGACCACTAATAATCTCCCTCCATCAGGGGCTCCACGCTAGATCTCTCCCCATGGGGTCAAAACGATCACAAGAACTGGGAGCAAAAATCCCAGAACTACATGGGGGGACTTAGTGAATGACCTGCAGAAAGCTGGGACCAACGTAACAAAGGCTGCCGTCAGTAACACACTACGCCGCCAGAAGTTTGCTAGAGAGCATTTGGATGTTTCAGAAGAGTATTGGGAGAATGTCATATGGCCAGATGAAACCAAAGTAGAACTGTTTGGTAGAAATACAACTCATTGTGTTTGGAGGAGAGTGAATGCTGAGTTGCATCCAAAGAACACCAAACCTACTGTGAAGCATGCGGGTGGCACACCGCCAGGGCAACAAAGGAGTGGCTTCGTAAGAAGCATTTCAAGGTCCTGGAGTGGCCTAGCCAGTCTCCAGATCTCAACCCCATCAAAAAGGGAGTTCAAAGTCCGTGTTGCCCAGCGACAACCCCAAAACATCAGTGCTCTAGAGGAGATCTGCATGGAGGAATGGGCCAACATACCAGCATCAGTGTGTGCCAACCTTGTGAAGACTTACAGAAAACGTTTGGCCTCTGTCATTGCCAACAAAGGATATATAACAAAGTATTGAGATGAACTTCTGTTATTGACCCAATACTTATTTTCCACCATAATTTGCAAATAAATTCTTTAAAAATCAGACAATGTGATTTTCTGGATTGGTTTTCTCATTTTGTCTCTCATAGTCGAGGTCTACCTATGACGTCAATTACAGGCCTCTCTCATCTTTTTAAGTGGCAGAACTTGTACAATTGGTGGCTGACTAAATACTTTTTACCCCCCCTGTATTTGTATTGCATCCCTAATCCTAAACTATAGCCTGTATTATACTTCAGAGCTGCATTCAAAATTCAGTTGGTTGTCAGTGGAAAGCTTGTCATATGTACCTCCATCAACTTATCCAAACTCCTATAATGCAGGGGGCATTTAGTCTTCCTATATCATATTAGTGCAGAGTCCCTTGCATAAAGACTACGTACATTTTGTGCAAATATTGAGAAAGCGGGAAATGCTGAAAGATTTCAGCTCTGAAGCCTGAAGAATTGTGAATGCAGCTCTGTACTATGCACATTAGTACACTGTGTCCAACCCTGAGCAGCTAATGCTGCAGATGGACTGATGGATGTCCTTGAACTGTGTCACATTCAGTAGTACCATCAATACTTTCCATCCCAGGTGCCAGCAGTCCACTTGACTATGGATATGTCACTCATTCAGCATTCGGCATCTGATATCTTACTGCTAACTGGCTAAAAAATATTAAATATGCTTTATATGTGAGTACAGTATATAAGGATTCCTATATGAGTACATACCTGGAACTGCTCCAATGGCCAGGAGACACAGCAGCAAGTAGGGGACCATCCTCTTATAATGAAGTTGTCACAAGTCCTTTTGTTTGGAGGTAGGTTGTGTATGAAGGAGCCTTCTGTATAGTTGAGTTATTTTCCTCTGGAGTGGGTGATATACAGTAGGGTTCGGATTATGTAGGGTGCATTCTGTAGGGGTTTCCTTCACTCTGATAGTTTCAAGGTGGGGCTTTGGTTTCAGTGGTAAATGCAAGGAGTAGTAGGAAGAGAATCCAGGATGAACATATTTGTGGTGAGGTGTGGCCTGGTGTTTTTGTTAACTTGGTGGTCAAGGATCATTAGTGCCTGTTACACAAGTATGAGGCATTCTTGTTTATTGTACAGGGCATTTTGGGTTCAGAATATCAATTGGTGGCCGTCTGACTCCCCCCAGCCCCCCATTACCCCACGAGTCAGATGTTTGAGGCATCATGGGTTCTTCGTTGTTTGCATCGGTCTTCTACTTACCGTAGCTGAAGCAGTACAGAGTGTTGCTGTCTGCATCCCATTCAAGTGAATAGAATGAAGCTGCAATATCCTTCCACCAGTGTCACTAAGTAGATGACATGCAGGTAGGTGGACCGATGTCAACAATGAAGAGGCTGCAGTGCTTACACGTGTGCCATGGACCCTTCACACAGCTGACTGCAGAGGTACTGAGTCGGACACTCTCTGACCCATCTGTTGATGGCAGATCCTCAATATTCTAAACCCAAAAAGCGTAAAAAGGCCACAATAAATTACCTTTTTGGGGTTACCTCATCTTACATGACACCTATATCTGGGGTCTGTATCCTGCTATCTATACATCTGCTTACCTTTGGTGTACCTGTACTGAAGTAGCAAATCAATGTACAAAAGATTAGATGTTGCCTAGATAGACCTCTCACGGGACAGCAATTCCAAACCTTATGACCAGAGAAGAACTCGTGAACAATTTGCCCTATTTCCAAAAAACCCTTCTTACCTCACAGAAGGTTGGTGTATTGTGCCTGAGATATGTTGCCTGTTTTTCCAAGGAACTTTGAGCAGGTGCATCCATGGCTATGGTTCCATCCAAGACCCTATTCTTATGAATTTTGGACTCCCCCATCAGATACCTATCTGGGTCATCTGAACATTACATGAATGACCTAATGTTGTCAATAAGTGTCATGTAAAACTTCAGCAACATTGCAGTGGAAGGGTAATGATAGATGATCATGGGCAGGGTTGCCAACCTTTCTTTCAAATTTTTCTGGACAACTGAACCAAAATTTACGGACAGCCCAAAATTTTTACGGACATAAACCACACCCCTTTTAGACACACCCCCTTTTACGCCCTCAAAATGCCCTTGAATTAAAAACACAGCAGAATAAAAAAGGATTGTTCAGTAATTAAAAATAAAATATGGCAACAGCATATGGAAAAAAATCCAGAATTCTCAGCTGTTTCATCCCCGCTTCTAGTCTGAGTGCTTTGGTTATATGGCTGCAGTGATGATGCCTGTGACACGCTGGACTTTCTTGCATCATTTCTGCTGCCATGTCAACAAAGACTGACAGGGATCTAACGGGCAAGATGGGCACTGATGTGCAGGTGTATGGCATGTGACCACTGCAGCCAGTCCTCAGCATTAGACCACTGACTGGTGATTGGCTGCAGCAGTAACATACCATATACCCTGCTGCAGTTAGTTAACAGCTGCAGAAAATGGCGTTGAAGAAATAGGTGACACATATTTGGATGGACATTACATTCACCAATACCAAACATACAAGATGATACATTACCACATGCCTCTTAAATCCAGTGACGTCTCCCTGATGTAGAAGTTCTCTTTTCTCATCTTCTCTATTTGGCCCAGACCGCCATGATGAGTTCTTTCAGCCACTTCTTCTCTCTACAGAGTTTACCAGAAAGACAACTTAGATTACCCACTTTTCTATCCTCCTTCTCCTGCTGGTGCATCAACATTGTTATCCTGCTTCTACCCCCAATACTGTGCCCGCTGTGCTCCCCAATGTCCCCAGATATTATACTGTAGAAATAACAGTGCCATATAGATGGGGCCCCCATAGTAACAGTGCTCCCCAAAGTCCCACTAATACTAATAATTCTCTCCCAGACTGCCCCAATAGTGATAATGCTTTACGAATAGCCCTTTTAGCAGAAGTGCCCTCCATATTGTACCAATAATGATAACACCCCAATAGTACCCCTGGTAATAATTCCTCATAATAAAAATCATTTTTCTCATAGTGCCTGAGCAGTAGTGCTCCAGAAATGATAAGGCTCCGCTATCATGCTCCCCAGTAATTATAAAATACCCCTTATAGTGCCCCCATAGCTTAAACAGTCCCCTATAGTGCCCCAGTAGTTTAGATGGCCCCCTGTAGTGCCCCCACTAGTTTAGATAGCCCCTGTAGTGCCCCCAGTAGTTTAGATGGCCCCCTGTAGTGCCCCCACTAGTTTAGATGGCCCCCTGTAGTGCCCCTAGTAGTTTAGATGGCCCCCTGTAGTTCCCCCCAGTAGTTTAGATAGCCCCTGTAGTGCCCCCGGTAGTTTAGATGGCCCCTGTAGTGCCCCCACTAGTTTGATGGCCCCCTGTAGTGCCCCCAGTAGTTTAGATGGGCCCCTGTAGTGCCCCCAGTAGTTTAGATGCCCCCAGTAGTTCAGATAGCCCCTTTAGAGCCCACAGTTTATTCAGATGGCACCTTGTAGTGCACTGCCCCAATAATTTAGATAGCCCATTGTAGTGCAACTGCCACCAGTAGTTCAGATAAGCCATATAGAGTCCCTGTGATCTGTCGATTAGTAGTGAAATGAAAACAAACATTTTATACTTACCCGATTCCTTCTTTTCCATGTCGTTGTCTGTGATGTTGGCTGTAGCCCGCCCAGCACGCCTCTTCTTCTTGACTCTGTCCTGGCGCAGGCAGGCCGCGGTGTGCGATGACGTCATCATGAACACACAGATGATGCCATCATGCGACATGCCGTGAGCCGGGACAGAGGTACTGTGCCTGTAACATTAGGCTGCAGGCTGGCCTGGAAGAGTGCGAATGCGCCGTGAATACTGAAGAAGATTCATGGACAGGATTTTTTTCTTCCGGACGCTACGGACGGCAGAAGAAAATGCCCTCTTTTCACGGACTGTCCGTGAATCTACAGACGGTTGGCAACCCATGAATGGAGCTTAGCCCCGCCCAGGCCAGTGATACTAGTCGTGACGTCACTGGCCTGCGGTAAACACAGAGAAGGCCGCGGCGCTCCTGCAGCGCCACTGCCTTCTCAAACAGCTGATCGGCAGGGGTCCCGGGTGTCGGACCCCCGCCGATCAGATGCTGATGATCTATCCAGAAGATAGATCATCAGTTTTAAACAACTGCAGAACCCCTTTAAGATTAAGGTGGATTTACATGGCCCAATATTTGGCACTCTCTCCATCCACTAGTGTGGGACACTGTGCATAAAGTCCCATAACAGTCAATGGATAAAGTGGCACATGCGCAGCTTGCTCTCCATTTACAGCAGAGGCCCGTTCTTGAGATAGAAGTGGGTTCCAGAGGCAGGGGTGCACCACCAATGAGGCCAGGTGAGGCGATCTCCTCAGGCAGCACCAGGTAGGGGTAAGAGGAGGGCAGCAGAAGGGCCATAGTCAGTGAGGGCTTTCATTGTGGCAAAGGGGTTAGGTTAAGAAATTGGCATTGGCGGGGGGCTGTGTTTAATTTTTCACCTCAGGCAGCAGAAAGGCTAGGTGCACCCCTGCCCAGAGGTGTCCAGACACCAGACACCTTTTTTTTTTTTTTAGTACATGCTGTTTTGAAATACATTTTTTTTGTTTAGTTATTCAGATAATTTTTATGTGTCTTATTTTTGGCTTTAGAATTTTGGAAAAAACCCTTTTACCTTTTTTTCCACTGTATACGATCCCAATGCTTAAGTCACCGGCGCCTGAGAGTTAATGTTTGTGTTGCCACGTATACATGAGTGCGTGACACGGTTGTTTTGGAACTGGGGACAATGGAACAAATGATAACACAGTTTTTGTTTGCTATGTTGGTTTTGTATGAAAGGTAATTAAGAAGGCGGGTCACTAGAATTTGTATATTTTGGCAACCATTTTAATAGCACTTTGTTCATAAATAGAAATTGACTGGATCTTTTTGTGATCTTTTTGCTACTGTGAAGGCAGGACAAAGGGCAGTACTTCTGTGAAGGGGGCACAGAGGGCATTACTATTGTGAAGGGGGCACAAAGGGCATTACTACCGTGAAGGGGGCTCAGAAGGCATTACTACTGTGAAGGGGGCACAGAGGGTATTACTACTGTGAAGGGGGCACAGAGGGCATTACTACTGTGAAGGGGGCACATAGGGCATTACAACTGTGAAGGGGGCACAGAGGGCATTACTACTGTGAAATGGGCATAACTGTTATGGGGGCACAGTGAGGGTATAAATACTCTGAAGGGGCACTGAGAGGGCATAACTACTTTGAAGGAGGCACAATGAGGGCATAACTATTGTGAAGGGGGAACAATGAAAGGATAAGTACCTTGAGGGGGTCACAATGTGATATTAACTAAATAAATGGTAGAACGTATCTGTTTCCCTATTATATCGATTAAATGCCTGACTGGACAACGTTAAAAACACCTATTCTATGTCATATAAAAATAGTGGCTTTCCAACACTACTCACTCAGGCTAGGCCAAACAGACACCCCAGGGTGTGTTTATACCATATATTTAACACCCTTTCTAGGTGTTGACCCAAAGAAGATAAGGCCATAGTTCTTGAGTGGACCAGGCGCTATTATTTAGTTTTTTACTGCCACCCCACACTATTATAGCCATATATTAGTTGGTAGTGGGCTAGCATCAGAAGGGATAAAGCTTGTTACCGTATTAGCAAGCTGTCTGAATATTCTTCTATCAGACGGTCCCTTGTAAGTCTGCCTTAGGTAACATCTCCTTCCGCTACCTAGCTACCAAGGTAGTATAGCCATGTCCTCTTTGGGCCAACACCTGGAAAGGGTGTTAAATATATGGTATAAACACACCCTGGGGTGTCTGTTTGGCCTAGCCTGAGTGAGTAGTGTTGGTGGAAAGCCACTATTTTATATGACATAGAATAAAAGTGTTTTTAACGTTGTCCAGTCAGTCAGTTAATCGGGGTCACAATGTGGGCATAACTACTGTGAAGGTTGCATAAGGAGGGCATAAATACTATGGGGGGCACAGTGTGGGCACAACTACCATAATGGGGTACAATGGAGGCATAACTACCGTGAGGGGGCACAATGGAGGCATAACTACCGTGAGGGGGCACAGTGGAGGCATAACTACCATGAGAGGGCACAATGGAGGTATAACTACTGTGAGGGGGCACAATGGAGGCATAACTACCGTGAGGGGGCACAATGGAGGCATAACTACCGTGAGGGGGCACAATGGAGGCATACTACCGTGAGGGGGCACAATGGAGGCATAACTACCGTGAGGGGGCAACAATAGAGGCATAACTACCGTGAGGGGCACAATGGAGGCATAACTACCGTGAGGGGGCACAATGGAGGTATAACTACCGTGAGGGGGCACAATGGAGGCATAACAACCGTGAGGCGGGCACAATGGAGGCATAACTACCGTGAGGGGGCACAATGGAGGTATAACTACGTGAGGGGGCACAATAGAGGCATAACTACCGTGAGGGGCACAATAGAGGCATAACTACCGTGAGAGGGCACAATGGAGGTATAACTACCGTGAGGGGGCACAATGGAGGCATAACTATCGTGAGGGGGCACAATGGAGGCATAACTACCGTGAGGGGGCACATGGAGGCATAACTACCGTGAGGGGGCACATTTCTGGAAATAACTACTGTAAAAGTTGTACAATGAGTGCACTACTACTGCGAGGGGCACAATTTTGTAGTATTGGGGGGGAGGGTGCCAGATAAAGGACCTGGCCCGGGTACCAAACACCTTCGGCACGTCATTGGCCATATAAACAACTGAAAAAAATACATCAAATGGAATTTGCTTTATTGCATAGGCGTAGGTAATACAGATATAAATGGCTGATATATCTGCCCTCGGTAAGGGAGATGCGGAGTATAATATAAGCCGGCCTTGTACTTCTCAGACGAGGGGTAAGGATTCGATCAAAACCTGGAGACACACAGAGACACCAGGGCTAAGAAGCCGGCAAAGAACAGGGACATCTTGGTGGTAATGGCGGAGTTGCAGAGATTTGAATTACAGCAGTTTATGGTAAAGTCAACATTCGGGGGTACAACAGGAGGGCGTCCTTTACACAGTTCTTCTGGGGTACAACCTTTTACTTTATGTTCAGTGTTATCTGCAATAGAAAGAATATCACATTGTCATACAAACCGTTGATTTATGGGATTTTTACAATTGGATCGGAATACTTTTGTAATTGCACATAATCACTAAATTTTGCATAGCCACTGAGTTATTCAATAAAATGCATCCGTATAGCGCCACCTGCTGTCTGTTATTCTACTTTTTTTCCCCGTCCACCTCTGTAACATGCCCGTCCAACCTTGGAGGCGAACCCGAGTTGGGGAAATGTTTTTAACAAGTACAAATTAATTTTTTAAGTTATTACGCAAAGTCTCGCGAGACTTCACAAAGCAATAACTTTGGCTCATCGGAGCCAATACATTCTAGGAGCTCCGTACAGTATTGGAGCGAAGCTTTATGCGAATCGATTTCGGATGTTTCGCTCATCCCTAACGACGACCCTCCCGCTAAGCACCGCATCCACTTTTTTGTAAAAGTGGAAAGCATGGTGTAAAAACACGCGGTAATTTTTTGTGATTTTTTATTTTTCGTAGAACCAGTGGCAAATTTGTTCCCAATGTGCAGGTAGCTCTGTATCAGAACAGTAACCCTCATCTTTCACACATTAAAGAGGCTCTGTCACTAGGTTTTAACCTATGTATTTAAATACATAGGTTAAAACCCCTTAACTTGTACATTTATAACATACCTTTATTGCAGAGTACAGCGCAGCGGTTGTGCTGAAAAACCAACTTAAAACTCTATGCTAATGAGCCTAGAGCACCGGGGGGCGGGCTCTTTCTTCCTGAGCACCGCTTCTTCACCGCCCCCCGGGGCCCGAGGCTCTCCCCCATGCCGACGTCCACGCCCCTCTGGAATTAGATTGACAGCGCCAGACCGTTTGGTCTAGCGCTGAATCCGGCGCTTGCGAAGTGGCGGCGCGTGCGCATAAGGATGGAAGCGCTTGCAGTGTTCAGCACTGCAAGCACTTTTGCGCATGCGCCGGCGTGATTGGACTGCGCAGGCGGCGGATTTCAGCGCTAGACCAAACGGTCTAGTGCTGTCAATCTAATTCCAGAGGGGCGTGGACGTCGGCATGGGGGAGAGCCTCGGGCCCCGGGGGGCAGTGAAGAAGCGGTGCTCAGGAAGAAAGAGCCCGCCCCCCGGTGCTCCGAAGGCTCATTAGCATACAGTTTTAAGTTCCTTTTTCAGCACAACCGCTGCGCTGTACTCTGCAATAAAGGTATGTTATAACTGTACAAGTTAAGGGGTTTTAACCTATGTACTTAAATACATAGGTTAAAACTTAGAGACAGAGCCTCTTTAAACGCTTTACTAAGGCATATCACCAGAGGATAACCTGATGGGAGAACTTGTCTTATTTGAAATCTGACATGTGACGTGTGTTGTATCTACTTACCTAGCTTAAAGGAGACGGATCCGCATGTAACTCCTGTGGATTGAGGGCATTGCTCCTCATTATAAGACTTGCAGTCCGCATTTGCACAGGTATAGCATTTCAGAGAATTCACTGCAAAGACAGAACACCCCGTGTTATACCACAGTCCTATATGATGTACACCAGGAAGCCAGCTGAGCTTCTACCATCTGTTACCGGAAGGACCCGTGGTTATATCACAGTATAATATACAGAAGAGACCACATCTGAATTATAACCTTATTACGTGATATGTAGAATTGGGACAGGCGGGGGTTGACTTTGTGTTATCTTATTGCTCAGCATATCACATCTCTATCATTGATACCGAAGGGCGTAAAGCAATGGAGGAGTGATGCCTTCCTGCAGACAGGGGCGCACCAACAAGTAGGCGAAGTGAGGCGATTCACATAAGAGAACATTTAATGTATTGGCACACATTATAAGGGGGGATTTTTTTTTATAGTGGCACACATTATAAAGGTCAATTTGAGGGATGAGCGAACCCATGGAAGTTCGGGTTCGCCGGGCTCGGCCGAACTTCTGGTCAAAGTAACCCGGACCCCATTAAAGTCAAGGGGGACCCGAAGTTCACTTTATTATTTTTGGTTATAACATGGTTATAATGGAAAATAATAGCATTCTTAAGACAGAATGCTAAATAAAATGGCCATTGAGGGTTTAAAAAGTAATTAAAAAAAATTCACCTCATCCACTTGATCCTCTTCTTTCTGCAGGATCTGCAAAAGGACCTGCGATGACGTCACCGCAGGTCCTGCAGAAAGAAGAGGATACCAGCTGCGCGATCAAGTGGATGAGGTGATTTTTTTTTTTTTATTATTACTTTTTAACCCCTCAATGGCCATTTTATTTAGCATTCTGTCTTAAGAATGCTATTATTTTCCATTATAACCATGTTATAGTGGAAAATAATAAAATCACTCAAACACCGAACCCGAACTTCAGTGAAAAAAGCCTGGGTTCGCTCAACCCTAGTCATTTTTGTACTGACACATGTTACAAGGTGATATTTTTTTTATACTGATGCTCATTATCAGGAGGTATTTTTTCAAATTATAAGTGCCATTTTTGTTCTGGCACACATTATTAAGTGGTATTTTTTATACTTGCACACATAAAGGGGTGTTTTTCTTACTGGCTCACATTACAAGGGGGCACTTTTTGTACTGGCACACATTATAATGAGTTATTTTTTTGTACTGGCAAATGTTATAAAGGGAATTATTAATAAGGGGGACATTATGGTGGGCCTTATTACTACTAAGGGACTATGGAGAACATGATTACTAGTATGGGCACTATTACTTCTGGGGCACATTTAACACTAAGGACAGTCTGGAAGAAAATGATTTCTATAGGTAGCACTATTACTGTTGGGGGCACCCTGGCAGCTTAGCACAATTATTTTGGAATACACTATGTTTATGGCACTATTAGTGTCAGGGACACTGTTTGCTGGGTGCAGTTATTTTTTAGGGCACTGTGTCCCAATAATTATTGAAGGGGGCACTATCTGTGCTGTACTGGTATTATCAGGGGGTTATCTGTTTCTGCAGTTTAGTATTGGGGAGTGCAGTACTGGGGTCAGTGTCACCTCCTCCTCACACTACTACACCATGACATGTATACACAGCACAGTGCACACAGCAGTGTCATCTCCTCCTCACATTACTACACCATGACATGTATACACAGCACAGTGCACACAGCAGTGTCATCTCCTCCTCACACTACTACACCATGACATGTATACACACACAGTGCACACAGCAGTGTCATCTCCTCCTCACACTACTACACCAAGACATGATATGTATACATAGCACAGTGCACAGTACAGCAGTGTCATCTCCTCCTCCACACTACTACTACATACAGACATGTATACACAAGCACAGTGCACACAGCAGTGTCATCTCCTCCTCACACATACTACACTACTACACCATGACATGTATACACAGCACAGTGCACACACCAGTGTCATCTCCTCCTCACACTACTACACCATGACATGTATAACACAGCACAGTGCACACAGCAGTGTCATCTCCTCCTCACACTACTACACATGACATGACATGTATACACAGCAACAGTGCAGACATACAGCAGTGTCATCTTCCTCACACTAGACACACTGACTACACAACAAAACCATGACATGTATACACAGCACAGTGCACACAGCAGTGTCATCTCCTCCTCACACTACTACACAACATGATGACATGTATACACAGCACAGTGCAACACAGCAGTGTCATCTCCTCCTCACTACTACTCTACATACACCATGACATGTATACACAGCACAGTGCACACAGCAGTGTCATCTCTCCTCCTCACACACTTGACATGTATACACAGTACAGTGCCACAGCAGTGTCATCTCTCCTCAACACGCCTACACACATGACATGTATACACAGCACAGTGCACACAGCAGTGTCATCTCCTCTCACACTACTACACCATGACATGTATACACAGCACAGTGCACACAGCAGTGTCATCTCCTCCTCACACTCTACACCCATGACATGTATACACAGCACAGTGCACACAGCAGTGTCATCTCCTCCTCACACTACTAACACCATGACATGTATACACAGCACAGTGCACACAGCAGTGTCATCTCCCCTCACACTACTACACCATGACATGTATACACAGCACAGTGCCACACAGCAGTGTCATCTCCTCCTCACACTACTACACCATGATATGTATACAACAGCACAGTGCACACAGCAGTGTCATCTCCTCCTCACACTTCTAACACCATGACATGTATACACAGCACAGTGCACACAGCAGTGTCATCTCCTCCTCACACTACTACAACCATGACATGTATACACAGCACAGTGCACACAGCAGTGTCATCTCCTCCTCACACTTCTACAACCATGACATGTTATACACAGCACAGTGCACACAGCTGTGTCATCTCCTCCTCACACTACTACACCATGACATGTATACACAGCACAGTGCACACAGCAGTGTCATCTCCTCCTCACACTACTACACATGACATGTATACACAGCACAGTGCACACAGCAGTGTCATCTCCTCCTCACACTACTACACCATGACATGTATACACAGCACAGTGCACACAGCAGTGTCATCTCTCCTCACACTACTACACCATGACATATACACAGCACAGTGCACACAGCAGTGTCATCTCCTCCTCACACTACTACACCATGACATGTATACACAGCACATGTGCACACAGCATGTGTCACTCCTCCTCACACTACTACACCATGACATGTATACACAGCACAGTGCACACAGCAGTGTCATCTCCTCCTCACACTACTACACCATGACATGTATACACAGCACAGTGCACACAGCAGTGTCATCTCCTCCTCACACACTACTACACCATGACATGTATACACAGCACAGTGCACACAGCAGTGTCATCTCCTCCCCACATACTACACCATGACATGTATACACAGCACAGTGCACACAGCAGTGTCATCTCCTCCTCACACTACTACAACCATGACATGTATACACAGCACAGTGCACACAGCTGTGTCATCTCCTCCTCACACTACTACACCATGACATGTATACACAGACAGTGCACACAGCAGTGTCATCTCCTCCTCACACTACTACACCATGACATAGTATACACAGCACAGTGACACAGGCAAGTGTCATCTCCTCCTCACACTACTACACCATGACATGTATACACAGCACAGTGCACACAGCAGTGTCATCTCCTCCTCACACTACTACACCATGACATGTATACACAGCACAGTGCACACAGCAGTGTCATCTCCTCCTCACACTACTACACCATGACATGTATACACAGCACAGTGCACACAGCAGTGTCATCTCCTCCTCACACTACTACACACCATGACATGTATACACAGCACAGTGCACACAGCAGTGTCATCTCCTCCTCACACTACTACACCATGACATGTATACACAGCACAGTGCACACAGCAGTGTCATCTCCTCCTCACACTACTACACCATGACATGTATACACAGCACACAGTGCACACAGCAGTGTCATCTCCTCCTCACACTACTACACCATGACATGTATACACACACAGTGCACACAGCAGTGTCATCTCCTCCTCACACTACTACACCATGACATGTATACACAGCACAGTGCACACAGCAGTGTCATCTCCTCCTCAACACTACTACACCATGACATGTATACACAGCACAGTGCACACAGCAGTGTCATCTCCTCCTCACACTACTACACCATGACATGTATACACAGCACAGTGCACACAGCAGTGTCATCTCTCCTCACTCACACATGACATGTATACACAGCACAGTACACAGCAGTGTCATCTCCTCCTCACACTACTACACCTGACATGTATACACACAGCACAGTGCACACAGCAGTGTCATCTCCTCCTCACATTACTACACCATGACATGTATACACAGCACAGCACACAGCAGTGTCATCTCCTCCTCACAACTACTACACCATGACATGTATACACAGCACAGTGCACACAGCAGTGTCATCTCCTCCTCACACTACTACACCATGACATGTATACACAGCACAGTGCACACAGCAGTGTCATCTCCTCCTCACACTACTACACCATGACATGTATACACAGCACAGTCACACAGCAGTGTCATCTCCTCCTCACACTACTACCATGACATGTATACACAGCACAGTGCACACAGCAGTGTCATCTCCTCCTCACACTACTACACCATGACATGTATACACAGCACAGTGCACACAGCAGTGTCATCTCCTCCTTACACTACTACACCATGACATGTATACAGAGGACAGTGCACACAGCAGTGTCATCTCTTTTTGTATATTATCTAGGTACAGCAGAAACAAGCAGATTACTTACCAGTGTGAACGCTGAAGAAGATGAGAATGGAAAGCGATAAAGGTTGTATGATCTGCATGGTGGCCTGATTGTGTGAATACTGTCTCTGCTTCCTCTAAATCTCTATCTGTCTCCCTTTCTCCTTTTATAAGATTGTGATTGCCGGATTTAGGGGCGGAAGGGGATTGGTTTTGCCTTAATTGGCAGATTTCATGGGGAAGTTCTAACGGTTTCAAAATGAAGAAATCTTTTCTAAATATTGACGAAACTTCTCAATCACTCAAAACTTGTTTTTTTTAACATTTTCTTACTAGTTAACTTTTAGGGATGTTTTGGGCGTTTTGTTGCCCTAGGCAGATGAGGACAACTGCGCCCCATCTTCCCCAGTCACAAATTAGTTCAAAATAACGGTGATTGGGTCATTATTAGAGAAGAGGTTACGGGGACCCTCTCAACAGAGTGACGCAACATGAAATACGAAATGGTAACAGGCTCCCCCATTACAAAGAACTCAACCATTGGAAAGCCTAGCTAGGCCTCTGCTCAGCTCACCCCGAAATTAAAACAGTCCAAACAGACCCAAAAATAAGTACAAATAAACATAGATCATTGATCAGCTCCGCTCACCACTCCTTGACCTTCCCTCGCGCACAGATCTAGACGAAACTGGTCCAGCAGACAATGGGGAAAGGAAATCCAGAAACTGAGGGATGCCGTTTCATAAAATCTTCTTCTATTGATAAATTCATAAAATAGCCCACAGACCAAGCAGTGCAAATATTCCCCCACGGGACAATCAATGTGAGACCCACCACCGCCAATTCGGCAAGGTGAGGCGATCGCCTCAGGTGGGATAAGTGGGGGGCAGTGGGAGAAGAGTGCTTGCATTGTGGAAGCGCTCATCTCTCTATGTTTAGCTGAATCGCCGTCCTCAGGATATCAATACCGCTGAAGGGTGCAGCGGGCACGGGAGTGTCGTCTCCCTGCCCCGCTCCTTCTGATAGGCTTTAGGCCTCGTGCCTGTAGCCTATCAGAGCCGGGAAGCATAAAGGGCGGGGACACAGGCTGGAAGAGGCCTGCATTACATTGCTGAAAGTACCATGGAGGCATAGAGGGCACAATGGGGAAGGGGGTAGAGGAGCACTATGGGGCATATACTGGGGGCACTATATAAGGGAATTTTATTCTGGTACAGAATATGGGAGGCAGTATAGGGGCATCTACTGGGGGAACTATATAGGAGTATTTTATACTGGCACGCATTGTAGGGGCACTATGGGAACATTATCTGTACTGGGGGCACTAAGAGGGGGTATTTTTGTAACTGGCGCACACACAAGGGGGCATTGGCTTACATTATGGGGGCACTATGGGGACATTGTTTCTAGTGGGGGCACAGAGTAGGTATTTTTGTACTTTCAGTCATTATGGGGGCATTTTTGTACTGGTACACATTATAAGGGGCATTTATATGCTGTTTCTTTTTCTGCAGTATAGTATTGAGGAGAACAGCGGGCATAGTACTGGGGGTGGCAGGATGGGGTATTCAGAAGGTGGGGAGGATGATGGAAAAGTAGGAAACTAAGTTGTCTGTTTATCAATCTCTGCAGAAATGAGAGATGGCTAAAAGAAACAATCATGGTGGTCTGGCGTGAAAGGAGAAGATGAGGAAAGAGAATATCTACATAAGAAGGGAGATGTTACTGGATGTAAGAGGTATGTGGTGCTGTATTACCCTGTATGTTTTGTAGTGTTATACATAATGTTAGGAGGGAAGAGGTTAGGATGAGAATTTGGCATGGGGATGGGGGTGGGGGAGTTGCTATTTCAATTTTCGCATCAGGCAAGAGAAAGGCTAGGTGCACCCCTGCTCATGACCTACAAAACTAAATGAAACATTCCTTTTATTAAATACCATCCCCAATATTAGAGACATCACATGATCACAAGTAAGGAAATAACAAAAATGTGGAACGGAATCATACCCTCCTTATGTAGCAAACAATGCCGGGATGAGAAATGTTATTGCACGGAGCGGGGGCACTACACTTGCAGCTCAATATTTTATTAAAAATACATCACATCCTGACACATATTCAGACCCTTTGGACACCTTGTCTGCAACATTAGGATCTACTAGATCTCTCTGTTCATGACTTTCCTAATATAATTACCACCTCTCAATGGACAGGAGACTCGTTCTATTGCTTGAAATGTGAGACTCGAAAAATGTTCGGTGAGAGAGAGAAACATTTCACCTATTATTAGTCACATCAAAAATATGGTGTCCAGAGGTCTGCCCCACATATTGTAAACTGCAAGACCTGAAGATCGCCAAGTAAATCAGGTGTAAAAATAAAAACCGAAATAATAAACAAAGACCTCAGCATCACCCCAAAATGTAACTTACTATAATATACACCCCCAGACCGGACCTCAAAATGAATACGGATTAGACCTCAGTAGAAAGGCAGACCCCAAACTAGGCTACTAAAATGGGTACAGACCATGTAAACAAGTCCAGGCCCCAGACCAGACTGACTACATACAGACGCCCAGTTCCCCTACTGACCCCAGACACTTACATAACAGCTCATACCCTTTTTCCCTGTGCAGCTATGCAGTTTACCGTCTTGAGGACCTGTGGACATATGGTCATGTGACTGCAGGTTCTTCATTTGTGATAAAGGTCCTGTACCAAAGTACTAAACTGTAACCCCTACCCCCAGTTTTCGTTGCGACTACCTTTGTTCCAGCCCTAGGACCCAGCACCCCATTGGCTCTTTAAGCCAACTCCTACAGCTGAGCACATAACATTTGGTGATCATCTTATCATCAGTTGAGCTTCACTGCTAAAAAAGATATTAAAGGGGTTCTCCGGGATTTTGCTATCAATGGGCTATCCTTAGGATAGGTCATCAGTATCTGAATGGGGTCCATCTCCTGGCATCCCCACCTATCAGCTGTTTGAAGAGGCCACTGCCCTCACTTTTGCTCTGCTCCCCTCACAGCATACCAAGCACAGCGCCGTACATTGTATAGTGGCTGTGCTTGGTATTGCAGCTCAGCCACATTGACTTGAATAGGACTAAGCTGCGCCTTGGCCTTTTGAATGACCAATGTGTCATCACATGACCTAGGGAGAGGTCTAAGCGTTTCACTCCTGAGCCCGCGCCCCGCTCCCTCCATGTGTCGGAAGTGACACGCCAAAGGGGCCGTCCGGTTGCTATGGGGATCTCACAGCACGTCCCCAGCTTGTTCTCCCTCGTCTACGTGCCGCTCTTGGAATATCAGCGATCACTCTTGTTCATCTATGAGTCCTGGCGCTTCTGTATGGCTCTATATGTGATTGAATCAGACAAGCTGCATGTTATATTGCTAAATGCTGTATGTAAAGACACCAGCAAAGTGAGATAACAGCTTGTATGTATACCAATGCATCAGCCCCCCCACTAGATCGGGAGCTCATACACTGTCATACATATAGGGCATAATGCCACCCATTCAGGAGATATATGACTGGCCTTCTGCCCTATTCAATCTTAGACCATCATAGGATGGCTGGGCTGGGAAAGGTGCCCCAGGCTTCTACAAGGACTACAAGGTGCACCAATCAGGTAAATCTGATCAAGCCGTAGAAAGATAAGGAATCCTTGGGGCCACACAGACCATGGTTAATACTGTCAGTGCAAGAGAAAAAAGAGGCAAAGGAATTCTGCATAAAAACAGAAGGGAGTTTTCTGACCTACAAGACTGTACCCACCTGATAAAACACCACATTAAAACTGAGCCTCACAGTAAGGTGAACCTAAAGCATACAGGATACCAGAAGCACGCAGAGAGGTGATATCCTCTGAGGCGCATGCTCAATTTAGGGGTCATTGAATCTACCAGCAAGTGCTCGAGCCCCATTGTACTAATCCCGAAGCCCAATGTGACTTGGAGGTTCTGCAATGATTTCAGGAAGTTAAATGAGGTGACACGTATCCCATGCCCAGATTGAATGACTTGATTGAGAGGCTTGGGAATGCAAAGTTTATCACAACACTTGACCTTACAAAGGGTTATTGGCAGATACCATTATCAGAGGAGGCTAAATAGAAGATGGCATTGTCCACTCCAGAGGGGCTGTTCCAGTATGTGGTGATGCCGTACGGGTTACGTGGAACCTCTGCTATTGTTCAGAGATTGATGGACCTAACCTTGAGGCCACATAGTGACTACGCTGCCGCTTACCTTGACGATGTTGTCATTTTTTCATCTGATTGGAAAAGCCACCTCTGTAAGGTACAGGCCAAGATAGACTCCATTAGTGATGAGGCCCTAACCATGAACCCTGAGAAGTGTGCAGTCGGTTTATAGGAAGCAAAATACCTGGGCTACATTATTGATAAAGGGCTGGTTAAATCTCAGATCAATAAAGTGGAGACAGTATAGAACTGACCTAAGCCCTTAACGAAAAAACAAGTCAAGGCCTTACTTGGCATAACTGGGTACTACCGTTGGTTTGTACCAATTTTGGCTTGATTGCAGCAACATTGACTGATTTAACAAAAGGCCCAGTATTGGTCAGTAATGGTGAAGTGGACCCTAGAGGCAGAGAAGGCTTTTCAGAGCCTAAAGTCGGCCCTGTTTTCCCAGATTTCAGAAAAGAGTTTCTGGTCCAGACGAATGCGTTTGATACAGGCTTGGGGGTGGTCCTGTCACAGGTCCGAAAATGGGGAGGAGCACCCGGTGATGTACCTAAGCAGAAACCTGACCTCAGCAAAGAACAATTATGCCATAGTGGAACAAGAGTGTCTGGCCATTAAATGGGCACTGGAGTCCCTTAAATATTATCTGCTCAGTAGAAAATTTGTGTTGATGACAGACCATGTTCCTCTGGGCTGGATGAAGCAAAACCAAGAGAAAAATGCAAGAGTGACTAGGTGGTTTCTCTCCTTGCAGAATTTTAATTTCAAAGTGGAACATAGACCAGAAAGATTGCAGGGAAACGCAAATGTGTTTTCCAGAATACACTGTATGGTGGCTAAAAGTGCTCAGACCTCCCATCTCCTCCTAAAGGTCGCTTTAGAATTCAAAGAGGAAGCCCAAGATCCCCCATACCAACAGTTATTGTTGACTGATTCACCAGTTCCGTCGAGGAGGAGATTGGAATTTTGCAGATCCTTGAGAGGAGAGAGAAAACCCGCTCCCACAGTTCCTCAACCTTAGGACAGTCCCACCATATGTGTATGTAAGAACCTTCTGACATGTGACATCTCCAACAAGTCGAAGGACAATCTGGGAATATTTTATGGAGATATTGAGGAGTGTAGTACCATCTGTAGAATAATTTTCTAGAGGTTTCTATGTGGCCAGCACATTTAGAATATTTAGAGGTTACAGTGAATGAAACCCTCCATTGGTCTGGTGAGAATTGCTGTTTCAAATCTTCCTGCCATAAATCCATTATGTGAATTAATGGATTGAGGAATTGTGATTTCAGGGTTTGGTATCCTTTAGTAATGCCTTTATCAGATGGTCTTGTGGAGGTAATCCGGCAGGCTGTTTCGGCGGGTGAACAGCCTGCCGGATCTGTGCTGCCGCTAGTGCACGTGTGGGTCCGGAACTACACTCCGTCCCCACTCTGTCATAATTTTCGTCCGGCCTCTTCTCGGCACGTTTGCTGCGCTGCGGCCGAAACTCTGGCCAGCCCCCATTATAGTGAATGGGGACGGAGCATAGTTCCGGCCCCACACGTGCACTAGCGGCAGCACGGATCCGGCAGGCTGTTCACCCACCTGAACAGCCTGCTGGATACCCGTGTGCCGCCAGTGTGAAAGTAGCCTTACATGAGAGTAAAAGGTGGTGAATCTGGAGATATTTATAAAAGTCCTTATTAGGAATGTTAAAGAACTGTTTAAGGGAGCTGAAGTCCACCAAGAAATTATTATTCCATAGTTGTGAGAAGGACTGAAGGCCTGACTCAATCCAGTTTTTTATAGAGAGATCAGGAACTACCAGTTCACATATTTCTAATGAGGATGTGAGATTGGGATTAACCCATCCGATTTAACTAGACATTTTCAGATCCTTGATAGACACTGTAAGCATATGAGGTTATTTTAAAATGTAGTGTCAAAAAGGGGGCAGTTAGATGTAAACTAATGGGTTTAGGTCCTAGAATCTATGGTTCTATTTCGACCCATTTTTTAAATGTGTCTTTAAAAGATAAGTGCCGAAATTGGTCACATATAATAGCTTAGTAGTGCTGAACAGAGAGCAAGTTGATGCCACTTTGGGCTACCAGCTTATCTAAAGTCATAGCTTTAACCCTTGGTCTTTTTTTACCCCCATAAATGATGCAGTAAAATAGATTGGAGTCTATTTATAAAGAACATAGGAAGAAGGATGGGTACATTCCGCATTAATTGGAGTATTTGGGGCAGTATAACCATCTTAATTACCGCAGCTTTTCCCAACCAAGATAAAATATGTAAGTTTAAAGAACTCCCGCAAAAAAATGTATTCCACGTCCTGCTAGAAAGGCACATGATGTAATCTGTAGTGAATGTCATTTTCTTAACAGTGTCTGTATTTTTGACTTATCTTATATCATCCTAAAGCTTCTTATCTGTGTCATGTGACTAGGAATTAGACCCACCAACTCACACAGCACCTTATTTGTGAACAGGAAGTCTAATTCTCTATGCATTCCTATGGGAGCCTCACTCTCAGTCTCATAGGAATGAATAGATAAGTGACTGGCTTCCTGTCCTGGGTCAGTTGGAGGTCAGGGAGTTGGTCACATGACCCAGCTACAATAAGAAGAGAGGGGAAACTCTCAATTAGAGTCCTTGATAAGAAGATTGCATTCACTACAGATTATGTCATGCACCTTTCTAACAGGTCAGAGAATAAAAATTTTTGCGGGAGTTCTTTAATATGAGATGGATTTTTTTTTTTATATTTTTGAATAGGGATTGAAAGTCATGTTCAAACAGTAGTGAAGTAGGATAAGATCAGCCCAAGTGAAGCCAAACGTATTTGTTATTTTGTGTGATATAGAAGGTGAGAGCCCCATATTGAGCATTTGGGATTTGCTGATGTTAAATTTGCACTATGAAGAAGCACCAAAGCGAGAAATTATATCATTAATGGACTCCATAGGATTGGAACTGGCTATAATGACATCATCTGCAAATAGGCCAATACGGTGGTCTCGTTGGCCTACTTTGATTCCCATTATATGAGGAGATGAACGGATATGTTCTGCAAAAGGTTCCATAATTAAAGCAAAAAATAATGATTAAAGAGGGCAGTCCTGTCTAGTACCATTCTTTATCTTAAAAGAAGATGACAAAAAAGTGGTGTACACCGAGGCACTTGGGTTGGAATAAAGTGACAATACTGCCGATAGGAAAAATCCTGAGAATCCAAATTTGGCCAAGATAGCCTCTATGAATCCCCAGTGCACCCTGTCGAACGCCTTCTTCGCATCCAAAAAAAGAAGCAGAGAAGGCATCCGAGAAAGGCAGGTGACATCTATTAGATCAATAAAGCGTCTTGTGCCATCTGAGGTCTGTCTGTTTTTAACGAAACCAATATGATCCCCGTTAATTAGGGAGGGAAGAATATTAACCAGTCTGGTAGCCAAGATTTTTGCATAGATCTTCAGATCTGAATTTAGAAGTGATATCAGTCTGTAGTTAGCAGGTAATTCTGGAGTTTTGCCAGGTTTTGGTAAGGTTATAATAATTGCAGCATATCCTGGGAGACCTGACCACTCAATACCAATTGATTGTAAGTTCCCCCCTAGAAAGGGGGCTAAAATATTGGAGTATGTTTTAAAGTATTCCTTTGTCCATTTTGGTGGAGTCGGAGTTGGAGTCGGTATAAAATGGACCGACTCCGACTCCAAAAAGATATAATAAATTGGTACAGTTAGTTTAATGCAGTATGTGCTGAAAATATTGTCATATGAATTTGGGAAAATGATGAAATGTCCTATAAATGTCTGTTCTATTCCTGAACTAAGGATCTAGGCTTTTAGTGAATGAAGAGATGAATGTGTGCTGCCCTTTATGTAGATGCTCAGTAGTGAAGCTCCTCCGCTACAGATCAGAGGAAAAAGGCACTGGGAAGGAATGGCTGCACTCATCTCAGATCTGCTAGAGAAAACAGGATTAATGGGGTTTTCTCACTAGTTACAAATATTAGCTTTCAACATAAAGGGACAGTTAAAAGAAGACATTTTCTAAATCCACTGGCCAGTAGATTTTACTTTAGTCATGAACTATAGAGAGTTCAGCAGGTCTCTCATTGCACACAGGTTTCTGTGATAACCTGCAGACCATAAAGACTGTTATCTGATTGGCTGAGAGCAGGAGTGACCTCACCCCCACGGAATGATGAGACTGAGCACGGAGTGATTACCTGCAGTAAGCAAAAGGTCCAAGTTTGTGAGGACTGAGAAGTATGGCTTTACCTGTAATTGTGTTAGAGATCACAATCTCCTGCTCAGTCAGAGTAAATAAATATATGCTAATAACTGCTGGAGACCCGCCCACAGCCTGAGGAGACAGAGTGAGTGTAAACTGTCTGTCAGCCAGTGAATCAACGTGCTGAGAAAATCCCTTTAAGGCAAGTATTTCTTAGTATATCTAAATATTTAATACACTGTACATAAATCAATTGTCCAGTGCATGTTCTTTCTGTATGCTTTATGTTTTAGTTTGCTTTTCGTCTGAGCTCATGTTTGGAGAGGTTAGCTGCTCTGATGGCTTCTATATGCTATACATAGAATATAAGGGGGGGAAACTGTTTTCTAACATCTCAAATTCAGAAATACAGAAACACACGTGAAAAAGTACTATAGGTGTAGAAGCCATCGTCAAGCCTTTGCTATCTTGCACTGCTAGTAGTTTCACTTTCTAGGCTGTGAAGCAGTATGATGGAAAACACCTAGGGCCTTATGTATAAAAACTGTCCCATAGAAACCAATCAGAGCTCCCCTTTCATTTCATATAGTGCACTAAAGTTTAAAAAAAATTAAAAATATAGGGAAAACAAGAAAAGTAGACATATTAGGTATCACCGCGTCCGTATCGATCAGCTCTATAAAAATATTACATGAACCACCTGGCCAGGTGAACGCAGTGAAAAAAAAATAAAACAGTGACAAAACAGCCATTTTTTGGTCACCTTCCATCACAAAAAGTGTAATAGCAGGCGATCAAAAAGGCGTATTTACCCCAAAATGGAAATAATCAAATCAGCATCTCATCCCACAAAAAATCACCCAAAAAATAAAAAAAATATGGCTCTCAGAAAATGGCAACACAAAAAAAGATTTAATTCTGTTCAAAAATGTTTTCACAATGTAAAAATTTAAAAACCTAAAAATAATAATAATAGACATATTGGGTATCGCCATGTCAGAAACAACCTGCTCTATAAAATTATTACATGAGATGGCTCCCGGGTGAATGCTGTAAAAAGAAATTAAAAAAAAAACAATGCCTTGCCTCACAAAAATTGTAATACCACGTAATCAAAAAGACGTATGTACCCCAAAATGGTACCAATCAAACCATCATCTCATGCCACAAAAATGAGACGCTACTTAAGACAATCGCCCAAAAAATTAAATAAAATGGCTCTCAGAAAATGGCAGCAAAACAAGATTTAATTCTGTTCAAAAATGCATCTAATGTGTAAAACTTAACAAAAATAAAAATGGTAGACATATTGGGTATCGGCGTGTCCGCAACAACTTGCTCTATAACAATATCCCATTATATGCCCCTCAGGTGAATGCTGTAAAAGCATTTTTTAAAAACTATGCCAAAACAGACATTTATTGGTCACCTACCCTCTCAAAAAGTGTAATAGCAGATGATAAAGTCTAATGTACCCCAAAATGGTACCAATCAAACCGCCATCTCATTTCGCAAAAAATGAGACCCTACCTGAGACAATCGCCAGAAAAAAATAAATAGGGCAGTTAGAAAATGGCAACACAAAAACAAGATTTAATTCTGTTCAAAAATTAATTTACTGTGTAAAACTTAACAAAAATAAAAATAATAGACATATTGGGTATTGCCGCATCCGTAACAACCTGCTCTATAAAAATATCATATAATTTGCCCCTTCAGGTGAATGCTGTAAAAAAAAAGAAAGAACTATGTCAAAACAGCTATTTTTTTTCACCTTGACTCACAAAAATTATAATACCAAGAGATAAAAAAGTCTTATGTACCCCAAAATGGTACCAATGAAAATGTCACCTCATCCCGTAAAAACTGAGCCCCCACATAAGACAATAACAAATAACAAATAAAAACCAATGGCACCCGCAGACCAATCCATCAAAATCTGTGCTGCAAAATCCATATGGCGCTCCTTCTGTTCTGAGTCCTGCAATGTGTCCCCACAGTAGTTTACCACCACATATGGGGTGTTGCCGTATTCAGGAGAAAATGGGTAACAAATTAGTGGGTGCTTTTCTCCTGTTACCCCTTGTGAAAATGAAAAATTTTGGGATAAAGCAACATTTTATTGGAAGAAATGAAACTTTCCATTTTCACAGCTAAGTGTTTCCGAATTCCGTAAAATGCTTAGGGGGTCAAAGTGGCCAGTACCCCCCTTAATATATTCTTTGAAGGGTGTAGTTTCGCTCTAGGGGTACGTCAGGGTCTCTCAATTACAAAAACCATTCTAGCAAAATCTGCCTCCAAAATCTGTATGACGCTCCTTTCCTTCTGACCACTGCCACAAACCCATAGACCAGTTTACCACCACATATGGGGTATTTCTGTAAACTGCAGAATCAGAGTAATGTATATTGAGGTTTAGTTTGCTGTTAACCCTTGCTGTGTTGCAAGAAAAAAATGAACATGAAAAATCTGCTTAAAAAATGAAATTTTGAAATTTCGTCTCCATTTACCTTTAATTCTTGTGGAACACCTAAAGGGTTAACAAAGTTTGTAACGTCAGTTTTGAATAATTTGAGGGGTGTAGTTTCTAAAATGGGGTCATTTATGGGTGGTTTTCATTACGTAAGCCTCACAAAATCACTTTATATCTGAATTGGTGCTTAAAAAAACTGGTTTTGGAAATTTTGTTGAAAATTTGAAAAATGGCTTCTAAACTTCTCAGCTTTCTAACGTCCTAAAAAAGTAAAATGACATTTACAAAATGATGCCAACATAAAGTAGACATATGTGGAATGATGACTGATAACTATATTATGTGGCATTACTATCTGTCTTAAAAGTAGAGAAATTCAAATTTAGAAAATTGGTAAATTTGGGATTTTTTTCTAAATAAAGGAAAAATATATTGACTCAAATTTACCATTAACATGAAGTACAATGTGTCACGAGAAAACAATGTCAGAATGGCTTGGATAAGTAAAAGTGTTACAAAGTTATTACCATATAAACTGACACACGTCAGATTTGCAAAAAAATGGCCTGGGCAGGAAGGTGAAAACTGTCCCAGGGTAGAAGGGGTTAATTACTTTCTTATTATTATTGTTGGCTAGAAGTTTAGTGGCCTTGTTGCTTTGCCAGTATTGGTTAGTTTTTAATTTCCTGAGGTGTTATTTTGAAGAAGGAGATACAGGTGGCGTCTAGCTTCTTTCAATTTGGGAAGAATAAGGTGGTTAAGAGATTTTTTATGATCTTCTTCCAACTTTTGAATTAGTTTCAAGAGATCATTGACCGCTGCAGTTCTAATTTTCTGTTGAGTTGCAGCTAGTTTTAAGGGGTTGTTCACATATCAGTTATTTGATCAGTTATTTCCATCAGTTATTGTCAGCCAAAACCTGGTGCAGGTCAAAAACACAGAACAGGTGCAGATCTTTTCATTATACCTGATCTCTGTTTAGTGGCCACTCCTGGTTTTGGCTCACAATAACTGATGGAAATAACTGATCAAATAACTGATATGTGAACAACCCCTTACAGAGTTTTTTTCAATTCAACGACAATAACATGACATCAGATACTTCCCTCTGGTGTACTCACAAAGCATACATAAGAGGGCACTTCTTAGGGGTTGTTCACATATCAGTTATTTGATCAGTTATTTCCATCAGTTATTGTGAGCTAAAACCAGGAGTGGCCACTAAACAGAGATCAGGTATAATGAAAAGATCTGCACCTGTTCTGTGTTTTTGACCTGCACCAGGTTTTGGCTGACAATAACTGATGGAAATAACTGATCAAATAACTGATGTGTGAACAACCCCTAAGAGAGTTTGCAGTTGCCAGAAGTGGTATGTTGTAAAAGGGAATTAAGTCTCCAGGGAGAAGTAGAAGGGGTAATAGATATTTCAGATAGTGAAAGGATGATTGGCGCATGATCCGGCCAGGATATGCCAAGTATTTTGACAGATTGAGCCTTCTGCAAAAGCCATCTGTCAGAAATAAATAGGTCTATATAAGACCAGGATTTATGAGTGTTGGTGTCACAATTCAGGGATAAGAAAGCAAGCCTGGTGATACAGGTCACCAAGAGATTAATTGGTGACAACTTGTATTATACACAATAGCACTTTGAACAGACATAGGTCAGTGCACACCCTATGCCTCTGTTATGAATATTTAGGAGTGATAGACATGAGTATTCAGGAGTGACAGAGGTGACATCTTGAGAATTTTAACAATTGTGTCGCTCACTCTATTTTTTAAAAATGTTAGATTAAAAGTTAATTTTTAGGAGTCCTCATAATGAAAATATCTGGGGCAAGAGATGGTAATATAGCCTGAGTAGGTGTTTAGTAAATTGGTAATCCTACCACTACCCAGATAGGGTCTTTTTTGTAAAGATTTAGTCTGTTTTAGGCTTACACGCCTTGTATCTAGACCCATCTAGCTGTGTGGCTAGTCTGTCATTTATGGCAGGTTTTTTGTCTAACAAGCCTAGTCCAGGTCAGTTTACAGCAGAGGCTGAACAGGTCTTTTCCACTGGCAGTTTGCCCATTAATAACATTGACATTTTCACGGCCTTTAAACCATTAACAAAACTTACAAACAATATGTCAGGTCACTATGGGAGATAACTAGTTTAGAAACTTATCTGCAGCAACGTATTGTCTATCGTGGTATGAGAATAAATATAGTTCCAAATTCTCACCAGGAGGATGCTGAATTTATAAAGGGCTGGCAGCAACTATTGACAGAAAATTCTCTACGTATGCTGCAGTATCTACTTGATTATGAAAAGCAGATTTTTGTGAAAGTCACGGAACAACTTGATATAGAACTGGCGCAGATTCAGGTGTTCAAAATTGCACCAGAGTTCACTCAATGTGAAACTAGAGTGCAAAAAAATATTGAGTCCTTTCAGGCAGAACTAAAAGAAAGGAAACATAGAAAATACATTAGAGATAGGCGCGACTTTGACACAGGTCAAATCTATTTGCCAACGTTCCTTTTGAGAGAAAGAAAGGCAATAACGCATTGAGAGGCACTCTCACTGATTTTTCAGAATCCGATTGGTCCGGGTCCGAGGATCAGACATCAAAAAATCTATCAAATAACCGTAGTGGGGTTAAACGTAAAAATAAAGGTCGTGCACCTTTTAACCAAAGGAAGGCACCAGCTCCACATCCGGCGGGCCCAAGCACTACTCAATCATGGAACCCCACCAGCTCCAATGCGGGTTTTCAGAATCAAGTTCCAATAACAGGAACTCCACGACAAAATGTGGTAATTCCCGCTTTGTCTGTTTCCTCTTCATCATCTATACCTGCACCGTTTTCTCACAGTACCAATGTAGTGTCCTCTGGCAGCTCTACTCCTATGATGCCCTTGTCTTTTTTATCCCAGGGCATCCAGCTGAGGGACAGAGACAAATGGGCATACAATGCCAGGACCAGTTAAGCACTAGCGACAATTTTCAAGTAGTTAATCTGTCCAGTTTTCAGTTAGAAGACAGACATTTTAGCCTCCTAAGTAAGGGCTTATCCTTCACCCCCACACCAGAGTATGATTGTTTGGGTGAAGGACATTAATTTGTTCGCACGTAAACTAGCGTTACATAAAGTACATGAACAAAAAAAGAAAGATTACAGATATCAACAACAACGTGAACAAGAGGCGATCACCATCTCGGAAACTTTGGCACAGAGTCTTTAGGTGACGGGGATGTCATTGAACCGCCCCTTTCCTCACTTAAACCCAGATCTCAATTTACACCGCCTTTTTCCCAGTTTGGTAGCATTGACACATTTGTAAATCTTGTTGCAAGGGATCTAAAAACCATCAGGACAAAAAAGCTTAATTATCACAACAATTTGAGTGTTGAAGAGCAGATAGCTCTGGATGAATTGACTAAAAATGATGACTTAGTCGTCAAACCGTCCGATAAAGGCGGTAATATTGTCCTGATGGATAAGGATTATTACCAAAATATGGTAATGGACTTATTAAAAGATGCTCATACATACAAACTACTAGACTGTAATCCGACAGTGAAGTATCTGTCTGAACTTAAAGGAATTTTGAGTAAAGCAAAAGAGGATAAACTGTTATCTAAAGATGAGTACAAATTCTTGTATAATATGCATCCAACAATGGCTACCATATATGCAATTCCCAAGAATTCATAAACAAAAGGTCCCCATACCTGGAAGACCTCATCATTTTCAGGCAACAACAGCTTGACTGAAAACATCAGTCAATATGTTGATGAATTTATATTCCCGTTTGTCCCAGTTTACCGTCGTACATCAAAGACACTAAGGATGCGGTCACCAGACTTCAGGAGATCCAGGTCACAGAGAACACCAAATTAGCGAGTTTGGATATAGAGGGCCTTGTACACTAGCATTAGGCACAATTTAGGCATTCAAGCGGTTTCTTCATTTTTATCTACCAAGGGCACTCAATTTCAAGCACACAATAATTTTGTTCTCAACTTTACTCAGGTATCTTCTTACTCACAATTATTTTCTTTTTAAAGGGAAATATTATTTGCAGACACTTGGAACAGCAATGGGGAGTAAATGTGCACCGAATTACGCCAATTTATTTTTAGGGTGGTGGGAAAAGACGATTGTTTTCACAGATTTATTTTCACAATACACTAGTCACATATTATTTTGGCGGTAGGTACATCGACGATGTACTGTTACTTTGGGAGGGCACTACTGATTATTTTCACGAATTTGTTTCTCAGCTCATCACAATGAGATTGGACTCAGGTTCACATCTGAGATTCCATCATGAAACTATCACTTTTTTGGATCTGCAGATCTCGGTGGATTTCTGGTGGCCGCATCCAAACGGAGGTTTTTCGCAAAACCTACATCTACGAACAGCTTACTACATTGGCAAAGCTTTCATCCCATTTCCCCTTAAAAAGGGAATTCCCACAGGCCAATATATAAGAGCGAAGAGAAGCTGTTCGGAAGAGTCAGGTTTGCTAAAGAGAGTGTCAATCTATATCATAGATTTCTGGCCAGAGGGTATCCTAAGAAGTCCTTACATAAAGCCTATTCTCGAGCAAATAAAACCCAATCGGAGAAGACTTACTATGTGATAACCTAAATCTAAGGAAAAATAAAATCATAAGGTGCATCAGGGATGTTTGATGCACAAAATCAAAATGGTGTAATCAAACGATTAAAAAATATTGGCACATTCTAAGGTCGGATAACGATCTAGAGAGGTACTAACAGGCGCATCCCACGATAACACATAGAAGAGGGAGGAATCTTAGAGATATGCTGGTACACAGCTTTTTTACTGTTCCATCTCCTAAGACTTGGTTACGTTCAGATATAGTGGGCACTTTCCCTTGTGGAAGATGCTCATTTTGCCCTCTGGTCAAGAAAATAAAGAAATTTCACAATCCAGTGGACAATAAGGAATACTATATCAACCAATTCATTAACTGTCAGACATCTGGAATTGTATATGTAGCACAATGCACATGCCCCAAGATTTATGTGGGCAAGACGATCCAAGCGTTCAGACGACGTATTTCACAGCATATCAGCAGTATCAATGCAAAAGCAGATACCTCCATCTCACGTCATGTGAGACAACAACAACATGTGTCTTAAGTTTTGGGGGCTAACTAAGAAAATGTTGGGCGCAAGAAGAGGTAACCTGGACAGGATCCTCTTACATGAAGAAACGAGATGGATATTTAGGCTGGACAGTCTTAGTCCTAAGGGACTTAATGAAGGATTCACGTATTCATCTTTTTCTGTGAAATCACAGGTGAGTGAGCAACAATAATGAGATATCATTTCCCAGCAATAAGGAGCAGTAAGCAATTCATCTTCAGATTTAGCGAATTAGTCCTATGTGACTTATTATAATAACTTTTTCAGGTGTAGTCCACCAATGTTATTAATTTGGTGGGTGAATAGTCACTTTTGAGTTAACCATCGGTATCAGTGGCATATAGGAGCAACATACATTGCACCTTGTGAATGAAGCATCTATTCTATTTGTTACATGGTTTGAGTGTTCACAGTCATGTCTTAGATATCTGACCACCTGGTCCCCTAAATTATCCATCTTGTCCTAATATAGCAATTCGACATTTCAATATAAGAGCCTGACAGGACAGTTATCCATCTTTAAAGATATGGCCTTTTTTGGAAATAAAGACCAGGATGGTATCATTTGTGCCCCTTTTTTTGTAATATTAAATGGACTTTTAAACAATGTTGGATTGATAGGGATAAGATTTAACCTACTTCCATATATTATAATTCAATATATGATAAATAGTATCAGCATATATGTCCTCTAGTGTGCCCTGGAAAAAACATACAGCCGGCAAAATGATTCTAAGTTCCGGCGCATGCGCACCAGCGTGATTTAAGTGTTTTCGTTTTTAAGTTCGAGCGCATGCGCAGTGAGGTTCAGCGCTGCGCTCCGTAACAGAAGTCCGGGAGCAGGATTGTACTGCGCAGAACGTCATGAATTACATCGATGTCAGCGAACACCGATTGGAGATCGGCTGAATTATGGTGGATTAGGTAAAAGTCTTCATTGGACATTATGTGAGCAAACGCATGTCTAACACTGACGCAACAGCTATCAATTGGCCGTAAGTGCCGACAGTTAAGGAATGGGAATATAAATAGAGGCTGCTGGGCAAATTACCTCATTGCTGCCCGAACCCCTGAAGAAGTCAGTGGTTAGCTGATGAAACATGTTGGGGGGTAGTATATAGTTTTAAATATCAGATGTCGCCTTCACCGTCCTCAATCTAGTATCTACTAAGGAAGGGAAAGAAAGCAAGCCTGGTG